>JBBPBX010010631.1:10875-57528 GCA_038048925.1 Garcialebias charrua
AAAAAATATAATGTCTTACTTTGAGCCGGTGGCCCCGACTGCCAGGCGGACATTTGCGGCGAGCTCCCGGCCGCAGATGGACCCTCCGCGGCATGTCGGCTCGGTGTCTTCGCCTGTGTTAGCTGCTTTGTTAGCTGCTGTCGTTAGCATGTCGGGCGGCGTTGTGGCCGCCGATCGCGGGGCGATCCGCGGCTGCTCCTCCGGACCTGAGACGTCCACAGAGTTGACCGAGTGTTTCCAGCTAATTTATCCGTATGAGGCAACCCTGATCGGGCACACGGAGCCAGCTGACAGTAGCCTCTGGAGCTCCATCGCAGTACAGTTGTAAAATGGCGACCGGAAGTGGCGAGCGGAAACGACCGGAAGTTGCGTAAATACGATAAATTTCTAATCAAAACGTAAAATTAATAATTATACTTTATTTATAAAGCCATTTAAAACAACCACAGCTGCAACAAAGTGCTATACACATGAAATTAATAACTTTTAAACACACAAAAAAAAAAAAAAAATTTTTTTTTTTTTTTTTAATCATATTTTTATTAAATATGATAAAATCGTAAGTCTGAGTTGCCGTAGGTCGCAGGTGTCGTACCTCGAGGGTTTCATGTACAGGTTAACACAGAGTTAACAGTACAATGAAGTGCTCAGGATGAGAAGATCCGATTTGACTTGCTAAAAATCAAATAAACTATACTAAAAGCATGCAAAGTGAAAAAGTAATTATAATATTCACAAAGTCCTGAAGAGAGACAGTAAACATGGTTGGATATACAGTAATGATGCAGCAGGATGAATTTGAATGAACTACTGTAAGTATTTCAAGCTAGTAATACAGTACAAGCTAACATGCACATAGTTATATATATATATTAGTGCTGGGAGAAGATTAACATTTTTAATCTGATTAATCACACTCTGGAGAATGTGATTAATCAGATTAATCAGATTAATCTCAATGCTTACCGGTAACTTTGTATGCTTGAAATGTAAATATGACGGTTTTCAATAAAATGTGGAAGAAAACGTTTTATTGTGTCAAACCAGTTTTTTCATTCATCATTTCACCAGTTTTTGCAAGGTTTAAAGAAGTAGTAATGTTGTTTCAAACAAAACAAAACATATTTACAATCACTTTATCATAACGTACCCCACCTTCAACCAGTCACTTAGGCAAACTAACTTCTTCACATTTTCAAATGACAGAGCTTAACATTTTTTTTCAGCATTTCAAATTAACCTAAAGTCCACTTGTGCACAAGGTGCAACAGAGTTAAATGTCAATAAAACAAGTAATAAAACAACATACCTTTAACCAGTCCAGATTCAAGTTCTGCTTTCGTTTGTTGAGATCGTTTGTAAATGCAGTCTTGAAGCGGACTACATAAGCTGGATCAACATCTGACACCTCCATTGTATGCAGAAGATGGCAGAGCGCAGGTAGCACAGCAGAGCAAGATACATACTTTTCCCCACCTAGGAGCTGTGTGACGTACCTGCAGAGCAGACATACAAGAACACACCACAGTTAAATTACTGAATACTATTAAATTATTAGTATTCATTTAATAGTATCAGTTGCATGATTATTGTTAATAGTATTAATAATAATCATGCAACTGATATTACATTTTTTATTATAGCCCGTGAACATGTCTATATAGTAGGATTAATCTATTATCAATTGTTATTACTCACGGAGGTCCAGTGGTCTCCAGTTAGAGCAATATATTCAGCATTCTCCAGCTGCAGTGCTTTAGAAGTCTTCGTGGTGTCATACAGTTCATGTATTATTTTAACAATAGTCCTCCGGGAAGGCAACGTTACTGTCGGGTCTCCTGTGTAGACGCGAAGCATATTAAGAAGCCCCCGGTCTTCAACTATGTTAAGTGGTCTACAGTCTTGGGCTATCCATTTAGCGGTAGCATAACTTGCTTTCTCTGCTGTCGTTTTGTTCACTTTTGGACGGCTAAACTCCGCCATCGTTGTCTGCCGAGCACACTTTGATGTAGTTGGATCCTCCGAACTAGCATTCTTGCTAACGGAAGTAGCATTCTTGCTAACGTCGGCGAAAACATGCTTCGCCCGAAGATGGTATTTTAGGCTGGTTGTGCTTCGGTGAAAAGAAAATTCATCGCTGCAATAGGTACATACCACCTTGGTTTTATCCACGCTCCCATCGGGGTTTTTTTTTAAAGTAAATTTGCCACCAACCACACTTTTTGGACTATCCACGTTCATCTTTTAAATCACGTTTGTTTTCCAAGCCGAGTCTTTCCAGAAGTGACGTACGTGAGCTCATTTGCGCATGCGCATATCAGTTACACAGGAGGCCATAGATATCATATGTGTCTCAATTCAGGGGCTGCGTCCTCATGAGTGCGCATTTGTCGGCCGCATACGTCATTGCCCCGCGCGGAGGACTGTCCCAATTCGAAGACTCCTCCTCATGCGGCCGAGGAATGCGGCCTACTTCCTGCCGAAATCGAAGGATGCATCCGTGGAACCTTCAAGACGGAGGCTATCCCAGAATTCATAGCGCCAGCAGAGATTTTGCGGGGGGGTGGGACTTTCTGCGTGCAGGGTCGGGGCTGCTGCGTGTTGTTGAGTCATCAGCTCGTTCTGACAACAACCTCAGCGCGAATATTCATTCAACCTTTATTTAGTCATCTCAAACAACCTCAGCTCGAATATATCTCATTAAAATTTAACTACAGAAACGACAAAAAAAATGTGTTAGCTGAATATACAGTATATTAGTGTTTCTGAGTTTACTGTTTTTGAAGAACTGATTACAAATCAGATTATTTTACACGTGCGTAGCAAGGATTTTCTGAGGGGCAATCTTTTAAAACCCAGAGTGGACCTATGAAATGCAAGTTGTCCAGTAGCTCAGTTGGTAAATCAACCTGCGATTGGTGCAGAGATGCTTTTCTCGAAGCTGGTTCGAATCTCACTCGGTACGGTTAAAACTTATTTTACGTTTGTCTTTTATTGGATAAAAAAAAGGAGTTTCACAAACTCCTTCCTTTTAATCTCAGTCCTCATTTTTTTATCCAATAAAAGACAAACGTAAAATAAGTTTTAACCGTACCGAGTGAGATTCGAACCAGCTTCGAGAAAAGTATCTCTGCACCAATCGCAGGTTGATTTACCAACTGAGCTACTGGACAACTTGCATCTCGTAGGTCCACTCTGGGTTTTAACAGATCGCCCCTTATAAGCTGATTTGTAATCAGTTCTTAACAAACAGTAAACTCAGAAACACTAATATATATACATGTATTCAGCTAACTAATATATTTTAGCGGCGTCCCTTCTCTTTCCACACACACAAAGCGCGCACACAAGAACTTCCCACCCACTTCAAGAGAACGCCCCACCCACTTCAAGGCCGGCAAACCTGAAGGCTAGACCGTCCCATTTCAGCAGTTTCGCTCAGCCCACCCGGTCTTGTGAGTGCGTGGCCTACTCGGCCCAGCTAGGCTGGGTCCTCATGAGGATGCAGCCCCTGAATTGAGACGCAGCATATGATATCTATGCAGGAGGCGAGCTGCTCTCTTCTTCTGCTGGCGGTTGGCAAACGACTTTAAGCGCATTACTGCCACCACTAGACTGAAAGCGGGATTAATCTTCATTTTTATAATATTAACTGATTAATCATTTTACATTAATCTCATGAGTTAACGCGTTAACTATCCCACCATTAAATAAATATATATATATATATATATATATATATATATATATATATATATATATATATATATATATATATATATATATATATATATATATATATATATATACTACACATAATCAACATTACACAGGTTGTGTGACAGGTTATTGCACAAGTAGTGACATTGAGATTGAATTATTAGTTATTACCAGTTGTTCAGTGTTATTTATTGATTATTTATCCACACCACCCCGTCAACCCATATCCTGCAGCCCGTTGAGTTCTTCCTGTTCTTAAATGACCTTGACCTTGGATGAAAGCAACGGGACCTTGCTGACCGGTACGGTGTCCATCAGTCCACGGTCAGCTGGATCATCACAGCAACTTTTTATTGACAGTACTCGGCTCAATTAGGACCTGATACCTGAAGAGCAGATGCATAAAAATCTACCTGCATACTTCAGGACTACTGTACCCTGACACTACAGTCACACTACTTACTACTTGTAAGAAAATAAAATGTTCAAAACATTCTGACTTTGTCTTCTTATTATCACCCAAAAAAATGTGTATGTTGATTTAAGACAGGCTTAGAGTTCAGTTTTATTTTAGCCAGTTTATTAAAACCAAATTTGATGATGATGTTACACTACTGTAGAAAACATATGAGGCACAAGATTTAAACAGTTTATAGCATTACAGCTTCTGACTTTAAGTCACAGCTTGCTCGACAGCTAATGGAGATTTAAAAACATTAATCAGTCAGTCAAAGGTAAGTGATGAAGCAGCTCTTTTGTTCAACCATCCACACAGAGGGTTTCCACATGTATCACATGTCCTTCGTCTTCAGTGCATCAGTGGAGCAACTTGTTTGTATTTGGTGTTTGTATCCGATCTCAGCTCACAAACATCCAGGCTGGACCAGCTGGCTCCCTCCTCCTCCTCATCACTACGGTGTCCTGTACAGTGAAAGAAAACATCTCTTATTAAGAGCTGCTATAAACAGTGAGATTCACAAAACCATATAGCAGACATGTGTTGAATATAAAGAGTTTATATTGTCTGATATTTAACTTCAACTCAAGTTTTGTACACAAACTTGAATTAAAATAACTTGTGTTTCTAAATCTGGTCTAAATCTCCTGCCTCCTTGTTTGAAACTGAACTGTCAGGTGCCTTTGACTCAAACAGTGGGGCTTCTGGCTGTTCCTCATGGACTGTAAACACTCAGCCCCGACTTCTCCTGCCTCCTTGTTTGAAACTAACATTCAAAGGTGGGCGAATGAACGCTAGGGAGCGCTAAATCGCTATTCCGCTTACAGTGGACCTAAACTTTTTGTCAGCGTTTTTGTGAATTGACTAACTTTTATAATTCATAAGCGGATTTCTGCTATTTTTATTTAAAATGCAGTACCGCTAATAACTAATTATCTATCAGTAAAAACCAATAAACTTATTTACAAGCTCATAATGCTGCTTGTTTTACCTTTTTCCCCAGTGCCACCGTAAACAGCAGAGAGGAGGAAGGGTTGGAGGGGGGAGGGAGGGAGCAGAGGGGGGGATCTACCATGTAGGTAAATGCCTGGGGATCCCATCAGCATGAGGCCCCGGCCCCGCCGCGCCCCGGCCAGTCACCTAATTCCTAACATTGATCCTGCTTGTTAATCTACATTTAACATAAAAATAATTATAGTTACGATGAAAACAATCATTAAATAAGCAATTTAAAAAACGGTTGATTTCATTATCCCCCTACTAAAAATGGACTATTCCATCTCGACAGCTTCCGGGTTAGAGGTGAACTCAGAGGCTAATTCCGTGGCTAGCTGTTTGTGCTGGGTACTTGGACAAATCCTTAGAAAACCCAGCTGTTTCAAGCCAAATTAACGCGGCCGGAGGATTCTATTTTGTGTTCTGTGTATACCACGCGACGGTGAGTCGTTATTTTCATGTATTTTTATTACTTTTCATTAAATCTGTTGAGTACCTATAGACGCTAACTGTCTGCCGGTTGGTTGTGGGTTACTAATGGAAATCCTTAGAAAACCCAGCTGTTTCAAGCCAAATTAACGTGGCCGAAGGATTTTATTGTGCGTTTTGTGTCGACCATTCGACGGCGAGTCGTTAGTTTTATGTATTTGGGTTACTTTCATCATGTATAAATGCCGTGGCGACACACCCGTGTATTTGAGATTTAAACGTGGTGTTGACCGATGCTGCCTTTTTGGGTGAGCAGGTACTCATCGATCTGTTCACCAAATATAACACACCCATCCCCTCCAGTGCAGCAGTTGAACGCCTGTTCTCGATGGGAAAGGACATTTTGAGGGCCAAGAGAAACATTTTTTTTTCTATTTCTCATGTTTTATAATCAAAAAAGGCGTTCAATACAAGATCAACTGGACTTTATTTGTTGCAGAAAACGTTTCACCCTTTATCCAAAAGGCTTTTTCAATCCAGAATGGCAGCTGTGAGACTGAGAAGAAGTTTTATACTAATAAAACGCATAAAACTTCAGTCTCACAGCTGCCATTCTGAACGTTTTCTGCAACAAATAAAGTCCAGTTGATCTTGTATTGAACGCCTTTTTTGATTTTATCATGTCCTGGACGACTGAGAATTTTCACCAGCTTATGTTTTATAGGCATTTTGTTGTGTATATACTTTTTATATTTTTATATATTTGTTTAATCACATTGTGTTTATTTACTCATGGCCACCACAATTTTTGAGTAGATGTGTTTTTTCAGTAATACAGTAAAATAGTGTCTGGAAATGTTTTTTTATTTCTTCTTTATTTCTTTCCAAAGAAAATCAAGGTTTTCATGCATGCACATGACATGTGCACAGAAATTAACAAGCACAAATTCACAGCTTTTTCATTTTGTGGCTTAAAAATAAATCATTAAATAATAAACAATAAACTTTATTTGTATAGCACCTTCCTACAATGCCTTGCATTGACCAAGGTGCTTAACAGGACAGAAAATATAAAAACCGGTACAATAAATCGGTGAATGAATGGAAACAAATAAAAATGCTACATACTACACAGTATACCAAATTTATAAAAGTTACACACTGAAAGCTTTTTTGAACATCAAAAATGATTGGAGTCAGAGGCAGAAATTATTTAAAAAATAAAATAAAAATATGTCAGCTTGAGCTTCCTTCCAAACCAATGAGTTCAAAATTAAATAAAAAAATAAGAGGTTGGTTGAATGAATGAAGATAAATTATTTAAAGCTCTTATCTTATGCTGATAAAGACAGACATCTAGTGGTCAAATGGAGCAACACAGTATGTGAAGTTTTGGTTCCTCCTTGCATTGCTTTCGTCATCTGTATACCCATAATGCATTGCAGGGCACTTCAGTTTTCCAGAAAACAGTTAAAAATAAGTTTATCGATGCATTTTTAATGAAAAATCTACAATAAACAAACAAAAAAAGGACAAAGAAGCAGTCGAAAAGCATTCCACACATTAAACAACTTTTAAAATTTTGGACCCTGAGTGAAAGTTGTATTTTAATAGATGACACCCGGAGCGAATCGCTGTTAAAAGGTAGGGTAAGGTGAGGTGTATATTAGTTTATACGCCTGTAGTTGGCAGTGTGGTGCAGATATTGCATAACGCTGCCGGCTACAAATTGTTGAATATAAATAGCGGATTAGATTAGCTTCCCCTAATTTTGATAAGGCCTTTGTGCATTTGAAATTGTGGACCTAAAAAAATTAATAAGCGTTTTAGAAATTGTGGAACTAATTTTTCAATTAGCGGTGCCCACCTTTGCTAACATTTGTGTTAATCAGAAACGTACAGACAAAACACGTTTACTCAACAATTTAGCAAGGTTAACTATGTTAGCTGTGTTAGCCTACATGATGCAGTTTGGTGAACTGAAAACAAATACCGACTTACCTTCATAGTTATTTATGTAGTTGGACACATAAAGCTTAAATCCTTTGTCTTTCTTAGATGTGGGCGCTTTAGACAAGGTCTGAATAATTCTGTACACATCATTGACTGTCGGCAAGTCCTACAGAGATTGTGTGAAGTATGCCATCCTGTGCCTGTGAACCGGAAGTGCGCCGTCTGGCCCATGAATGCGGAAGTGCTAGAACGGAAGTCTGTGGCATATAGCCTATTGTTTAACTTTATTAAAATAGCCCACTGCATCTAAATTCATGCGCGTATAAAACTGAAATAATTCCTGCTCAAAGAGTTAATTTTGCCTTAAGCCTTGACTGATTTATTATTATTGCTTGTTTATTATTGTTGTTGATTTTTAGTTTGATTATTTTTGTAATAAAACTTAAAAGACAACTTTATTCAGATGATTATTCATTTGTTCTGGTATAGAACTCCCTGTAATAACATATTCACCCTTTACTAATCAGAATCAGTCACTGAAGTACTTTGTAGAATATATTGATTAAGTTGTTGTTGGTCAGTAAACTGACCAGTGGGTGCCAAACTTTAATAAAAGGAAAAATAAATAAAACAAATGTAGTGGGGCTGAGATGGAAAAAGTGGCACCCTTCTTCCTCCATCTCACCCTTCGTTATGGCTACAAGCTTCTACCACGACGTTGTTAGACTCATGAACCCCTAGTCTGAAATATCACTGTGAAAACAAATCACTGTAATACCATTTGGTTATGTGCTGCTGATCTCATGTTGCTAATCATTTCATGTTGCTATGTTCACTCGTCCTCATCTGTTCACACAGACTCATGTTCGTGCTGCTGTTGTTTGGCGCATTGTTTCGCACTAGTAGTGCTTAGTGTATTTTTAGTTTAGTGTATTTCTTATTTCATGTCTCAGATCTTTTTTACTGTTTTTCTTTACAATTTTTATGTCCATAGTTTCGTTCCACCTTATGTACCACATGTGATGTGAATGACACACATTGACCTTGAGAACTGAAAGAACAAATTATCCTTCATAGCATCTTCAGTAAAATGCTTAGCCCCCCCTTAGCACCTGCAGAAAAATATCTCTGGAGCCACCATTGCTCTATGGGTGCGCGCTTAGTGTTATTTACGTTTTAAAATAAGCTGATTTGTAATCAGTTATTAACAAAAATTAAACTCTGAAACACTAATATATATATTCAGCTAACAATTTTTTTAGGTGTTTCTGTAGTTAAAATTTAATGAAATTCAGCTCGCGCTGAGGTTGTTGTTAGAACGAGTTTATGACTCAACACGCAGCAGTCCCACCCCTGCTGCAAACAACAAACCAATTGGTGAGCAGTACATGATGTCAAATGGCCCGGGAGCTCGGCCCGATTAGAACCTTCATCGGTCAGGTTCCGAAACCCGAGCTGATGCCGGCCCGAAAAGGCAAATGCGAACATGACGAACCCGGGTTAGAAGCCGGGTTTGGCCGGGCTGGGCCGGGGAGGGCTGTGCAGTGCAAAAACGGCTTGTGTTCCCTGTTTGTGTGGTTCCCGGTTTTGGTTCTGTCGGTTCATAGCCCTTATGTTCTCCTGTGTGCCCTCAATCCTTGCGGTTCCCCCATCTGCCCGACCAAGTCTTTTGGGTGGGCCTTTTTGGGGACACCTGGGGGCGTCTTTGAGGGGGGGTACTTTAAGGATGGCTCCCTCTGTTGGTCAGTCCCCATCCCTACACCTTCTGGTTTCCCTGTCTATGTGTCTGTTACGACCGGTAAAGGCCAAAACATACAAAGTGGACACTGACACAGAAAAAGAATTAAAACTAATTTTATTGAACTAAAACTAATGCCACTCCAAGCTGGCAAGGTCCTCCTAGGCTTCTCACCAGGACTGGAGCGTCCCCTCCTGGATCAGCGTCCAAAGGAAAATAAATTTAAAAAAGTTCAAAGAATTGATGGACCGGTGAGTCTGGCCAAACACAAGAAAACACCACCCAGGCAAACCCAACCCCAATATAGGGCCGTAGTGTTTCCCCAGGCGACGATCTATCTATAAACAACAAGGCCCTCACTATCCAATAAAATAAAGATGCGAAAACTAGGCTACCAACCCTCACCAGTCAAAAGTACAAAATAAATTGAAAAAGAGAAAAATGGTAACAGTCCCTCACTGTTAACCCCAGCTGTCCCCCTCTCTTGGACAATTGCCCAGACACTGCCCTCAGTGTCTCCTAAAGTTTAACTCAAACAGGCCTCAGTGGTACAGGCCTACACCTTCAAAGTCAAAAGCCAAAGCTTCAGTCAGCACTTAAGGTGTTTTTAGACCACAAAGAACTCTTCTTGAACAGTCAGAGTCACTTCAGAGCTCCATACAGCTCAGCTATTTCTCCCCCTAGAAGCAAACTTACAAACAAGCGGAGAGGGTGGAGCTCTCCTCAATGTTTGTACATCCTACAGCTTCCCAGCTTCAAACATCTAGCGTTTCCTACACCAACCTCAAACAAGCTTAAAACTTGGTTCACACAACCCTAGTAAACACTAAGGCTGTCACAAGAGCACCCTTTGCTCTACATGTGCTACTTAGGCAGCACCAGTCATTTAAGACATTTAAGTCATTTATGAGCGTAAGCTCAATACAAACTCTAGATGAGAGCTCAACTCACAGTGATCAAAAGTGGGTGGAGAACACTTCTGAACACACACAGGCAGCAATACAGCTACCTTAATCAAAACTTGGTTTACCTTTCAAAAGGATCACAAGTTGCTCCAACAAGCACCCTTGCTTGCGTCAACCAACCTTAGCTGGCATTCACAACCTCACATCAGTAAGGCTCCACAGTGTTTAGGTCTCAGCTCAGACTATTTAAAAGGCTGAGAGCAAACAGGTGTTTCACCTGAGCTAATCAAGCCTGATTAGGCTGAGTGAAAAAAAGTGCAGCTACAGGCTGCTGGTGCTTTCTTTAGCAGACTGCAGCCAACCTAAACACAACAATGATGTTTTTTTTTAAAACTCTGAACCCCCTCACGTTCATAACAGTGTCCAGGTGTTTATGATTTATCTTAATTACTGTGTGTATGTATATAAGTCAGCTTCTGTGTGTGGAGCCAAGATGGTGTAGTGGCAGGGCTTTTGACTTGGAACCCGAAGGACGCGGGTTCGCGTCCCGGCCACTACACACCTTGGGGTGTCTATGAGTGCACATCTAATTCTCCAGCTCCCCGGGCGCTTTCTATGGCTGCTCACTGCACCACCTGGTAGGTGGTTGGGTTAAATGCAGAGACGAATTTCGTCTGTGTATGGGAAACATACGCAGATGACAGGAAAAGACATTATTATTATTATTGTTCATTGTCGCGTCATCGTTGGGTCTTCCCTGATGTCTCCTGTGTTCCTGTCTCTAGAGTAAGATTGTTGCCCTGTTCAGCATTTTGATTTATTATCATTAAATATATATTTTTGTATCTCCTGGCTCCCTGTGAGAGTTCTTGTCTGCACCATTGGGTTCAAGCTTGCCTTCAGAGTAAATCCTGACAACCTCAATCAAGGGAATTGGATTGTGGAATAATTTGGAAACTGAAATTAAAAATGCTAAATCAATGATTATTTTCAAGAATATGATCAAAACTAAATAATTATTGCAAAAATATATATGAAATAGTATATTGTGTGTTTTTTTAGTTTGAAAATTACATGCGTTGCTCTTTTTATTCTGTAACTTGTTAGATGTTTTTTTGTTTGAATTGACTTTTTGTAAAAGGGACAGATATAATAAGATTTTTTCTTCATTCTGCTACCCTTCATTTTATTTTTATATTGTATGGTCTCAAGTGTGAAATTGTTTTGTGTTATGTTTTAAAATGAATAAATTTGAATAAAATAAATAAATAACCCTCATGTTTATTAAACAATTTTCTTCAATTCATGTCTTTAATGCAATGAAAATATTTGTGTAACATAATAATAAAGTTAAGTCAGGTCCTTTGGACGGGTTCAAACCCATCCAGAGGACCTGACTTAACTTTTTCTAAAACCACTTTAAAACTTTACCTAATCACTTAATGAACATAATCAATGTTTCACCACTTCTTCAAATTATTACAGAAAACTCTTTACATAAAATTGAACAGAATCATAACAGCAGTAGTCATATCAAGTTAGCTTAATTTGTAAACCGATCAATGCTGGATGCTAATAGTGTGTGTGTGTGTGTGTATGTGTGTGTTTGTGTGTGTGTGTGTGTGTGTATGTATGTGTGTGTTGGTCTATATGTTATAGCCCGACTATGCGCCAGACTACGTACCGACATTATCGGGACATTTGGTATTAGCCAGCCTTTGCCAATGTCCGGATAAAACACAGATTGTATCCAAATATATTAATATGTAAACATTGTTTTTTCTCATCAATATCAGAGTAACTTGTGGCTAAATGGCTGCCTGGATGAGTTGGACTGTGCTTTAACACTTAAAATTGTTTTAATAAAAAGTTATTTACATTTATAAAATTGTCGCGAAGCACCTCCCCGGGAATATGTGTGTGGTGTGTGTCATTTTGTGTGTCGGATGCACTTATTGAAACCGTGTGTGTCGGTTACTGACACACACCGTGCGAAACTCCAACGCCCCTCCTTTGCTGCCTGTTGTGGGCGGGGCCTCAGCCGAGGCTTTAAAAGTTAAATGCCTCGTGCTAACATGTGCAGAGACGTAATGGCTTCCTTACTGCAGGATGACGGCCTGAGGTGAGCGGAGATTTTAAAAGTTTAAACCGTGGATTTTGTAGCACGTGGACGGAGGTATTGACTGCACAGAGGTAAGAATTAATAAATTTTTATTTTTTTTTGCTTTGAGGACATTGAAGTAAATGTTAGCGTGTGTAACGTGACACGCTGTGTGAATGTTGTAGCAAACTTTATCAACATTTATATAAATTAGCAACTATCTGTGCATGAGTTTTGAGTGGTTTGAGTGGTTATTTAGAGTCGAACGTGACGAAGATGAGACGAAGACAAATTTAAACTCACGTAGCGTGACTTGACGTCGCCACAGCGTGACACGCTGTGTGAATGCTGTAGCAAACTTTATCAACATTTTTATAAACTAGCAACAATATCTATGCATCACTCGTGGGTGTTTTGAGTGGTTATTTAGTAAAATGTGACGAAGACGAGACGAAGACAAATTTAAACTCATGTAGAGTGACTTGACGTCGCCGTAGCGTAACACGCTGTATGAATGCTGTAGCAAACTTTATCAACATTTTTATAAACTAGCAACAATATCTATGCATCACTTGTGGGTGTTTTGAATGGTTATTTAGTAAAATGCGATGAAGATGAGACGAAGACAAATTTAAACTCACGTAGTGTTAACATGTAACTTGACCATACAACCCACTGTTGTATGGTCTGGAGACAGAGATATGGACAAAAAGACAGGAGAAAGAACTGGAAGTAGCAGAAATGAAGATGCTAAGGTTCTCCTTAGGATTGACAACAATGGAAAAGTTTAGGAATGAGATCATCAGAGGTACAACACAGGTTAAAGAACTGGGAGATAAAGTTAGAGAGGCCAGACTGAGATGGTTTGGACATGTCCAGAGGAGGGACAGTGGTTTGGACATGTCCAGAGGAGAGGACAGTGGTTTGGACATGTCCAGAGGAGGGACAGTGGTTTGGACATGTCCAGAGGAGGACAGTGGTTTGGACATGTCCAGAGGAGGGACAGTGGTTTGGACATGTCCAGAGGAGGGACAGTGGTTTGGACATGTCCAGAGGAGGGACAGTGGTTTGGACATGTCCAGAGGAGGGACAGTGGTTTGGACATGTCCAGAGGAGGGACAGTGGTTTGGACATGTCCAGAGGAGGGACAGTGGTTTGGACATGTCCAGAGGAGGGACAGTGGTTTGGACATGTCCAGAGGAGGGACAGTGGTTTGGACATGTCCAGAGGAGGGACAGTGGTTTGGACATGTCCAGAGGAGGGACAGTGGTTTGGACATGTCCAGAGGAGGGACAGTGGTTTGGACATGTCCAGAGGAGGGACAGTGGTTTGGACATGTCCAGAGGAGGGACAGTGGTTTGGACATGTCCAGAGGAGGGACAGTGGTTTGGACATGTCCAGAGGAGGGACAGTGGTTTGGACATGTCCAGAGGAGGGACAGTGGTTTGGACATGTCCAGAGGAGGGACAGTGGTTTGGACATGTCCAGAGGAGGGACAGAGGTTTGGACATGTCCAGAGGAGGGACAGTGGTTTGGACATGTCCAGAGGAGGGACAGTGGTTTGGACATGTCCAGAGGAGGGACAGTGGTTTGGACATGTCCAGAGGAGGGACAGTGGTTTGGACATGTCCAGAGGAGGGACAGTGGTTTGGACATGTCCAGAGGAGGGACAGTGGTTTGGACATGTCCAGAGGAGGGACAGTGGTTTGGACATGTCCAGAGGAGGGACAGTGGTTTGGACATGTCCAGAGGAGGGACAGTGGTTTGGACATGTCCAGAGGAGGGACAGTGGTTTGGACATGTCCAGAGGAGGGACAGTGGTTTGGACATGTCCAGAGGAGGGACAGTGGTTTGGACATGTCCAGAGGAGGGACAGTGGTTTGGACATGTCCAGAGGAGGGACAGTGGTTTGGACATGTCCAGAGGAGGGACAGTGGTTTGGACATGTCCAGAGGAGGGACAGTGGTTTGGACATGTCCAGAGGAGGGACAGTGGTTTGGACATGTCCAGAGGAGGGACAGTGGTTTGGACATGTCCAGAGGAGGGACAGTGGTTTGGACATGTCCAGAGGAGGGACAGTGGTTTGGACATGTCCAGAGGAGGGACAGTGGTTTGGACATGTCCAGAGGAGGGACAGTGGTTTGGACATGTCCAGAGGAGGGACAGTGGTTTGGACATGTCCAGAGGAGGGACAGTGGTTTGGACATGTCCAGAGGAGGGACAGTGGTTTGGACATGTCCAGAGGAGGGACAGTGGTTTGGACATGTCCAGAGGAGGGACAGTGGTTTGGACATGTCCAGAGGAGGGACAGTGGTTTGGACATGTCCAGAGGAGGGACAGTGGTTTGGACATGTCCAGAGGAGGGACAGTGGTTTGGACATGTCCAGAGGAGGGACAGTGGTTTGGACATGTCCAGAGGAGGGACAGTGGTTTGGACATGTCCAGAGGAGGGACAGTGGTTTGGACATGTCCAGAGGAGGGACAGTGGTTTGGACATGTCCAGAGGAGGGACAGTGGTTTGGACATGTCCAGAGGAGGGACAGTGGTTTGGACATGTCCAGAGGAGGGACAGTGGTTTGGACATGTCCAGAGGAGGGACAGTGGGTATATTAGTAGAAGGATGTTAGAAATGCAGCTGCAGGAAAAAGACAAAGAGGAGATATATGGATGCAGTTAGAGAGGACATGAAGGTAGTTGGAGTGAGGACAGAGGATGCAGAGGACAGAGAGAGGTGGAGGAGGATGACTCGCTGTGGCAACCCCTGAAAAGGGAAAAGCCGAAAGAAGAAGCGTTAACATTTAACTTGACCACCGCAGCGTGACAAGCTGTGAATGCTGTATTGTAACAAAAAGAGAGGTTTTAATGTTTTCACTGTGATTTTTGTGCTAAATTTGCTCTTATGTTTCATTTTTCACCTCAAAGCGGAGTGAGCAGACAGCCCCTACCCTTCCCTAACACTAATTTGACTAAGGCTGCGCTTTTTTGCGCAAGTGAACTTGGCTTCTAAATCCCCCGGTCCCTTTCAGTGGGCTATATAATGTTGATTCACATGCTAATGACCCTGCTAATGACCCATTAATTATACACCTACACCACCCACCCCCTACCCCTCAGTCCAAAATCCTTGGACCCAGTGCAGGCTTTGTATAACACATGAGCATTTATTGCTGCCAGGTCAAGCATGTTGTAGAACACGGCAATGGGCCGCACCGTATATAAATGTGCAATCTGGTCCATTATACCTGTATGTCGGTTGACTTCATGTTGTGTGGCCTGTGTCTTTTTGTCAGTTGACCTCAGGTCATGTGACCTGTGTTGGTCCATCACTTGACCTCAGGTCATGTGACCTATGTCAGTCCGTCAGTTGACCTCAGGTCATGTGACCTATGTCGGTCCATCAGTTGACCTCAGGTCATGTGACTTGTGTCAGGCTATCAGTTGACTTCATGTCGTGTGACCCATAGATATAATAAACACTAGATAAGCTGAGGCGGAGTCTCCGGCGTCGTCACGTGGCAGCCATCTTGCGACAGACAGCAACATTAGCTGCAGCTGTTGAAACTGAATGGAGGTGAGGGGTTTACACAAACAAAAATACTCTTAACTCGCTGTAATCTTGACGGATTTACAAACGGTTTATCTTTTTAAAAACGTTATTAACGTGGCTATGATTTCTTTGGTAGTCAGACAGCACTTTTGTCTTTTTTAAAACGTTTTATTCATGTTTTGGGTGTCACACTCATCGAGAATCTAGAATCTGTTTTTATTACACCAATAACTATTTTATTACAAACTACTGTAAATGACTATCTTGATCATGATTGTATTTATTAGCATACTATTAACAAGAGCCTTTGATTAAGGGCTAGCTAGTACAGTATTCCAAATATTTCCCCAGCATTCTTAGATCACTAGGAGCTCTTTGTTTTTAACTGAACTAAAGCTGCACATGATTTCCAAGCGGTTTGGTATGTTCAACACTAATTACTGCTTTGTGTTTTACAGAAATACTCTTTGACAAGATGCCTGACTTTTGTGCAGCCTATGGATGCTCCAATAGGCGTAACATCAAAACAAGAAACCTTGGGATCACATTTCACAAGTAAGACTATGCACTGAAAAAAGTGTGATTGGGGTTAAGTAGTATCTAATAGGCCACTGATAGTAACTGTTACTCAGTAAAAATGCATATGCATGGTTTTAATTCAGTGTAAGCAAAATTCAACATTTTTGAGATGTTAAGTAATTTAAATTTACTTATATTTTTTTACGGTAAAATAAGCAACGATATCTTTAGCATATTTTAATAGAAAAATATGAAGATTTTTAAATCTAATAGATTTTACTAATTAAAGCACTTTGATTTTAATTACTCTACACTTCCGCCATCTTGGCTGCACATTCTGCCATGTGCACACACATGCTTCAGAAGTGGACTGGACCATCCATTTTGTCAGAGGTAAGACAATCTTTGGAATGTACAATAAAATTTTGAACAACAGTGTATAGTATTTTTGAGAAAAAAGCTCTAAACAATGTTTTAAGTCAAAACTAGATAATAATGAGCACTGTAATGTGTATTTTAAGCAAAATGGCATGAAGTAGAGGCTCACTTTGTAAAGCTTTACAGTTGTTCCTTTACTTCGGCAGATCGTGTTGCACTGTAAGTAAACTTAATATGCGCTTATTTTAGCTGATGGAAAGCGGGTTAATATATATATCAGTCTATTTGCTGATTTTTAGTAACATTATGTGACAGTGAAATGGTCAGTCAATTAAATATTCAGTCCTGAGCATTTTTTTTGTACATTTAGAATTGTTGTAGGAGCTGTGTATCGTAACTGGTAACAAGAGCTGGCTGTTTGCGGCGTAAATAAAGTTTATTTCTGGCTGCAGTAGACGCCATGAGTCTGCTAACTAGCGTGCTAGCTAGCGAGCACGCAGTCTCCCTTGGGATTAATAATAAAGAATCAAATAGAGAGAGGCTCTGAAAACATTAATCTGATTATTGAAAATTCAAGGAAAAAGTTGATACAGGGGCTAAGTTTTTATTTAACGATTATTTCGATAGGATTTTACAGCCTTTCACTGACGCTTTTCCTGTTCGGCTTGAAGCGCCCGGACAGAAAAAGCTGTGACACAAATACGTAATAAAGAATCAAATAGAGAGAGGCTCTGAAAACATTAATCTGATTATTGAAAATTCAAGGAATAAGTTGATACAGGGGCTAAGTTTTTATTTAACGATTATTTCGATAGGATTTTACAGCCTTTCACTGACGCTTTTCCTGTTCGGCTTGAAGCGCCCGGACAGAAAAAGCTGTGACACAAATACGTAAGTGCGTGGTGACGTAGATCTCGCAGCTTCCAGCAGGCGGTAGCAGGCTAGGCTAACCTTCGACGAGCGTAGTTTTCACTTCAAACGAGTGCCCATGTCCGTCAGAATGTGATTGAACAAAGTTTCACACGCGAAGAGAAAGCGATGACATCACTGATTAGAGAGGAAAGACTAATTCGTCAGTGTGGAAGTGTTTTGGCTTTCTAAGGTCTGTTAAAACTACAGGTTTCTGCTGCAGTGAGGTCCTACTTGGTCTCTTTATGCTTCAAAACATGACACACAGTCGTTCTAACTAGCGGTGGGAACATCTAACTTGTTTCATCTGAGGTTTCCACTTGATAGAATATGATGAGAGTCAGAAGATGAAGCACAAAAAATTTGAGCCAACGTGTCCCTGAAACTATGTAAACAATATAACTAGGGTGGGTGAGTAATCTTCAAACAAATGAACAATTCTGCAAGTTTTTTATCATGCAGCTGCAAGTTAATATATGTCTACCTCATCTGATGACCTTATTCAGACAGAAGTCATTTTAAAACTTCACAATGAGCAGGTGAAAAATATTGAACATTGTAACAGATTAAACCTTTGTTACATTGCACAGGTCCTGTGATTCTGTTGAACTGATGAGGTCATTGTTGGAGTGTTTACAGTAGTTTGTCTGATCATATTAAATGTGTGAAATTGTATTAGTGGATATGTTGTGATTGAACTGTTTCACAGTTAGCTTTAATCCATAAACCTAAGTGAAGATGTACCTCTTTTTTGATCTTACTAGATTTCCATGACACAGCTGTTCTGCACGAAGATGCCTGGATTATTCAGACCCTGCACAGTGAGTGTCATGAAATAATTAACATTACATCTGTGTATTGGGTGAACAGCTCATCAAACATCAAACAAACAAAGATTTCTATTATTGTTAGTATAGTTTATTTATTGTAAAAAATGTTGTTTATTTAGATTAAATATTAAATTAAGATTATATTACACATTAAACTGTATTCTGAATTTGACAGTAATTTATCAAGCGTTCGTCTTTGCTCAGGCTGGGCGCGTGCCCAAGAGTATAGCAGATCAGGGAGCTCCACTTCAGCTGCCTTTCTGGACTCACCTGCCTGCCCCTCCTCATTCACCTGTACCAGCATCACCAAGCACCTTCTGCATCACCTGCTCCTCCATAAAGGTAACAACATTTTCCAAAAAAGCTAAGTCTGGTCCTCTGGACATTCAAAAAACAAAACAAAGCAAAAAAAAAAACTGTAGAAACGTTTCGTCTTTCGTCCGAAAGACTTCCTCAGTCTGAGAAGCTGTGTTCAGCTCAGTCTTATAAATAGCCCCTTCCCACAGTGGATCAACCGGTTGGCTGATGACAGCCGAAACCAGCTGCTCACATGATCAAGGAGGACCATCAGCCTGATGATGGATCGTTAACACCCTGATGGTTGTTTGCTATTCACAGAGGGCTGAGTGATACTAGCAATAACAGCATTGTAAGAGGGGGACAGTTGAACCCGGAGGCCTCCACCTCTGTTTAATGATGGACGGTTTCTTTTCACAAAGATGGCCTCCTTTACTCCTCTCTCAAACCATCGCAGTGTTTCCCCTACCATTATATAGGCGGGGCGCCCCGCCCCCTCAACAGAACCGAGCGCCCCGCCTACCCAACGCTCCAAACACCTGTCGGCACTGACGTAATGCTAAACTAGCAGCTCGCACTGCAGGTGGACTAGCTGAAATAAAACATAAAAGCAGCCTCATGCTGAACACTCAGCTGTGTCAGCTGAGTGTTCAAACCCACCCACCACACACACACGCGCACGGCTCACGTTTCTCATCCCCACGGATGGGGAAAAAAAAAAAACGAACACGTGGCTCCTCTGCTCGGCTCCTACTGCGCGCGGCTCCACACACACACACACACACAGCTCTCACCTTCTCCACCGGAAAATAAATAAATAAAACTGAGCGCGGCTGAAATGTTTGTCTCTCCTCTGCTCTTAAAACTGCGCACTTTCGGCTTTGTCTCTATCTGCCAATATATCGTGACAGAAACAAGCGACCAGCCCCATGAAATCAAGCCCAAAACAAGCCCAACAGGCAACCCACCCCATTGTGTAAAACAGGGTCCGTTTTTAAACAGTATAAACATACAGTTATTATGACATTACATATAAAGAGCAAAATTATGCTAAAGACTTTGAAGAACATATCCACTCTAAAAAATACAAATACATTTGGCATATTTATACAAATTATTCCCATTGAGCCTCTGGGACTCATTTACCAGAGAGACCTGAATTTTAAACTAAGAGTGATGACAACAGTGGACAACGACAACAACAGTCAATCATAAAGGATGCATACAAATTAAAAAATAAAATAAATATTAAACAGCAAACTCATAGTAAGCTAAGTCAACAAAGAACTTTCTTTAATCTCTATCCTGAATCATGCTTTAAGTGTGTGCTCTTTCTCCCATTCTTTATTATTTTTTTCCCATATTTCCTCCACTTATTGGAGCTCATTTTAACGTGGTCTTGTCACTCTAGACCAGGGGTCTGCAACCTGCGGCTCAGGAGCCACATGCAGCTTTTTGGTCCCTCTGCAGCGGTTCTTTTAAGCTTTGACCAAAACTGACATAAAACTGAATTTTATTGGTTCTTATAACAACTGGAAGGGTTAGTTTTAGAAGTTTTCCTACATTACAAGGAGTAAAACATACTTTCACTTTATGCTTTATTTCTTTTAAGTAGGATACCTAATTTTTCTACAGTTAAAAAAATAAATCACATAGGCCTGCATAGTTTATCGTTTTAGTTTTTAGAAACTGGGCAAAACTATATTAATTTTTCCTTCTTTACAAGAATCTTGTCTTTTATTTTATCTTAAAATGTAAAAATATCAGTAAATGTTAAAAATTATTAGAAATGTTAAGTTTTATAAAGTCACTCCTGCTGGCCAGAAAAACGTCCTCCAACAAACTAAAAGTGGTCCGTGGGCCACCAGTTGAAAATCCCAGTTGCAGCAGGTGTTGTGGCTCCGGTCACGTTTAATTTAGTGAACAAAGGAGCAGAAATGGCTCTTTGGATCGAAAAGGTTGCAGACCCCTGCTCTAGACAAATAATAAAGAACAAATAATAACAAGCCCAATTAAGCGAATTTACTTTCAAAACAAGCCCAAGAAACTGCAACAACGTCTGCGCAGCTCAGGACGTGTCTCTGTCCGTCACCCCCCACCCACCCCCACCCCACCCCGCCATGGCAAGTTATGTAGGGGAAACACTGCATCGTTCCTCTCTATCAAGGATGTGAACATCTTCATCCCTGAAAGAGTGACCGCTGGCCTGGAGATGAGTGTAGACTGCAGAGTCCTGACCTGATGATGTTGATCTTCTGTGCTGGGCCATCCTTTTGGCCAGTGGCTGTTTAGTTTCCCCGATGTAAGACTGATCACAGCCCTCCTGACACTGAACAACATACACAATATTACTCTGTTTGTGCCGGGGGACTGGATCTTTGGGATGAACCAGTCTTTGCCGTAATGTATTTTGTTGTTTAAAAGCCACTGCGACGTTGTGTTTAGAAAATAAACGTCTCAATGTCTCTGAAACTCCCGCAACATCTGGAATGACCACTGGTCTGGGTCTGGGTTCCTTCTTTTCACCTGATGGCTGGCTGGAGTCCTGTTTGGGTTTCTTCTCTGCTTTCAGGAAGGCCCAGTTAGGATATCCACATTTCTCTAGAGCCTGTTTTGTGTGTGATTTCTCCTTCTGTCTGGCTCCTGAGTTAGTGGGGACGCTGTCTGCTCTGTGATACTGTTCTGATGACTCCTAACTTGTGTCCAAGAAAGCCAACCTGCCATTTTTTACTACATCTTCTCGTGTGAACTTGATATATTTATCCACAGAGTTGATGTGATCAGTGAAATGTTGGACTTCCTGAGATTTAACGTAGATGAAACGTTTCTAAAATTTTTTTTGCTTTGTTTTGTTTTGTTTTTTGAATGTCCAGAGGACCAGACTTAGCTTTTTTGGATTTTTCTACCTGGATTATTGAGCATGCATTAGGGTAACAACATTTTCTTTTCTTTTTATTTCTTTTTTATATAATTCAGCTGCCTCTCCTGACTCACCTGTCTGTATTTTGTCACCAGCATCACCAGCACCTTCTGCATCACCTGCTCCTTCATAAAGGTAACAATATTTTCTTTTCTTTTTATTTCTTTTTTATATAATTCAGCTGCCTCTCCTGACTCACCTGTCTGTCTGTTGTCACCAGCATCACCAGCACCTTCTGCATCACCTGCTCCTTCATAAAGGTAACAATATTTTCTTTTCTTTTTTTATTTCTTTTTATATAATTCAGCTGCCTCTCCTGACTCACCTGTCTGTCTTTTGTCACCAGCACCTTCTGCATCACCTGCTCCTTCATAAAGGTAACAATATTTTCTTTTCTTTTTTTATTTCTTTTTATATAATTCAGCTGCCTCTCCTGACTCACCTGTCTGTCTTTTGTCACCAGCACCTTCTGCATCACCTGCTCCTTCATAAAGGTAACAATATTTTCTTTTCTTTTTTATTTCTTTTTATATAATTCAGCTGCCTCTCCTGACTCACCTGTCTGTCTTTTGTCACCAGCACCTTCTGCATCACCTGCTCCTTCATAAAGGTAACAATATTTTCTTTTCTTTTTTATTTCTTTTTATATAATTCAGCTGCCTCTCCTGACTCACCTGTCTGTCTTTTGTCACCAGCACCTTCTGCATCACCTGCTCCTTCATAAAGGTAACAATATTTTCTTTTCTTTTTTTATTTCTTTTTATATAACTCAGCTGCCTCTCCTGACTCACCTGTCTGTCTTTTGTCACCAGCACCTTCTGCATCACCTGCTCCTTCATAAAGGTAACAATATTTTCTTTTCTTTTTTTATTTCTTTTTATATAATTCAGCTGCCTCTCCTGACTCACCTGTCTGTCTTTTGTCACCAGCACCTTCTGCATCACCTGCTCCTTCATAAAGGTAACAATATTTTCTTTTCTTTTTTATTTCTTTTTATATAATTCAGCTGCCTCTCCTGACTCACCTGTCTGTCTTTTGTCACCAGCACCTTCTGCATCACCTGCTCCTTCATAAAGGTAACAATATTTTCTTTTCTTTTTTTATTTCTTTTTATATAATTCAGCTGCCTCTCCTGACTCACCTGTCTGTCTTTTGTCACCAGCACCTTCTGCATCACCTGCTCCTTCATAAAGGTAACAATATTTTCTTTTCTTTTTTTATTTCTTTTTATATAATTCAGCTGCCTCTCCTGACTCACCTGTCTGTCTTTTGTCACCAGCACCTTCTGCATCACCTGCTCCTTCATAAAGGTAACAATATTTTCTTTTCTTTTTTTATTTCTTTTTATATAATTCAGCTGCCTCTCCTGACTCACCTGTCTGTCTTTTGTCACCAGCACCTTCTGCATCACCTGCTCCTTCATAAAGGTAACAATATTTTCTTTTCTTTTTTTATTTCTTTTTATATAATTCAGCTGCCTCTCCTGACTCACCTGTCTGTCTTTTGTCACCAGCACCTTCTGCATCACCTGCTCCTTCATAAAGGTAACAATATTTTCTTTTCTTTTTTTATTTCTTTTTATATAATTCAGCTGCCTCTCCTGACTCACCTGTCTGTCTTTTGTCACCAGCACCTTCTGCATCACCTGCTCCTTCATAAAGGTAACAATATTTTCTTTTCTTTTTTTATTTCTTTTTATATAATTCAGCTGCCTCTCCTGACTCACCTGTCTGTCTTTTGTCACCAGCACCTTCTGCATCACCTGCTCCTTCATAAAGGTAACAATATTTTCTTTTCTTTTTTTATTTCTTTTTATATAATTCAGCTGCCTCTCCTGACTCACCTGTCTGTCTTTTGTCACCAGCACCTTCTGCATCACCTGCTCCTTCATAAAGGTAACAACATTTTCTTTTCTTTTTTTATTTCTTTTTATATAATTCAGCTGCCTCTCCTGACTCACCTGTCTGTCTTTTGTCACCAGCACCTTCTGCATCACCTGCTCCTTCATAAAGGTAACAATATTTTCTTTTCTTTTTTTATTTCTTTTTATATAACTCAGCTGCCTCTCCTGACTCACCTGTCTGTCTTTTGTCACCAGCACCTTCTGCATCACCTGCTCCTTCATAAAGGTAACAATATTTTCTTTTCTTTTTTTATTTCTTTTTATATAACTCAGCTGCCTCTCCTGACTCACCTGTCTGTCTTTTGTCACCAGCACCTTCTGCATCACCTGCTCCTTCATAAAGGTAACAACATTTTCTTTTCTTTTTTTATTTCTTTTTATATAATTCAGCTGCCTCTCCTGACTCACCTGTCTGTCTTTTGTCACCAGCACCTTCTGCATCACCTGCTCCTTCATAAAGGTAACAATATTTTCTTTTCTTTTTTTATTTCTTTTTATATAATTCAGCTGCCTCTCCTGACTCACCTGTCTGTCTTTTGTCACCAGCACCTTCTGCATCACCTGCTCCTTCATAAAGGTAACAATATTTTCTTTTCTTTTTTTATTTCTTTTTATATAATTCAGCTGCCTCTCCTGACTCACCTGTCTGTCTTTTGTCACCAGCACCTTCTGCATCACCTGCTCCTTCATAAAGGTAACAATATTTTCTTTTCTTTTTTTATTTCTTTTTATATAATTCAGCTGCCTCTCCTGACTCACCTGTCTGTCTTTTGTCACCAGCACCTTCTGCATCACCTGCTCCTTCATAAAGGTAACAATATTTTCTTTTCTTTTTTTATTTCTTTTTATATAATTCAGCTGCCTCTCCTGACTCACCTGTCTGTCTTTTGTCACCAGCACCTTCTGCATCACCTGCTCCTTCATAAAGGTAACAATATTTTCTTTTCTTTTTTTATTTCTTTTTATATAATTCAGCTGCCTCTCCTGACTCACCTGTCTGTCTTTTGTCACCAGCACCTTCTGCATCACCTGCTCCTTCATAAAGGTAACAATATTTTCTTTTCTTTTTTTATTTCTTTTTATATAATTCAGCTGCCTCTCCTGACTCACCTGTCTGTCTTTTGTCACCAGCACCTTCTGCATCACCTGCTCCTTCATAAAGGTAACAATATTTTCTTTTCTTTTTTTATTTCTTTTTATATAATTCAGCTGCCTCTCCTGACTCACCTGTC
The DNA here is from genome assembly GCA_038048925.1 of Garcialebias charrua. Taxonomy (NCBI): domain Eukaryota; kingdom Metazoa; phylum Chordata; class Actinopteri; order Cyprinodontiformes; family Rivulidae; genus Garcialebias; species Garcialebias charrua. Next base: position 35,710 of record JBBPBX010010631.1, read on the forward strand.
TGTCTTTTGTCACCAGCACCTTCTGCATCACCTGCTCCTTCATAAAGGTAACAACATTTTCTTTTCTTTTTTTATTTCTTTTTATATAATTCAGCTGCCTCTCCTGACTCACCTGTCTGTCTTTTGTCACCAGCACCTTCTGCATCACCTGCTCCTTCATAAAGGTAACAACATTTTCTTTTCTTTTTTTATTTCTTTTTATATAATTCAGCTGCCTCTCCTGACTCACCTGTCTGTCTTTTGTCACCAGCACCTTCTGCATCACCTGCTCCTTCATAAAGGTAACAATATTTTCTTTTCTTTTTTTATTTCTTTTTATATAATTCAGCTGCCTCTCCTGACTCACCTGTCTGTCTTTTGTCACCAGCACCTTCTGCATCACCTGCTCCTTCATAAAGGTAACAATATTTTCTTTTCTTTTTTTATTTCTTTTTATATAACTCAGCTGCCTCTCCTGACTCACCTGTCTGTCTTTTGTCACCAGCACCTTCTGCATCACCTGCTCCTTCATAAAGGTAACAATATTTTCTTTTCTTTTTTTATTTCTTTTTATATAACTCAGCTGCCTCTCCTGACTCACCTGTCTGTATTTTGTCACCAGCACCTTCTGCATCACCTGCTCCTTCATAAAGGTAACAATATTTTCTTTTCTTTTTTTATTTCTTTTTATATAACTCAGCTGCCTCTCCTGACTCACCTGTCTGTCTTTTGTCACCAGCACCTTCTGCATCACCTGCTCCTTCATAAAGGTAACAATATTTTCTTTTCTTTTTTTATTTCTTTTTATATAATTCAGCTGCCTCTCCTGACTCACCTGTCTGTCTTTTGTCACCAGACAGACGTACCCAGAAAACCTCCAAAGGGTGGTGTCCAGATCAGATGAAACTCCTCAACTGACTCTTTTGATACTGCGGAACAGCGGCTTTACACCAAGCTCCCCCTGGATGATGGAGCTCCTTACCCAATCTCTAAGACTGAGTGCCCCCCCCCCCCATGAAGGAAGCCCCTTTCAGCCACTTGTATCCAGGATCTGTTTCCAAACAAAGTGTAAAATATTTTGGACAATCAACTCCTGCAGCTGTGGAAATGTTTATTCCACTTAGATGTTTGCAGTTTTTCTCATACATTTCAAAAAGGTTGATTTTTGTTGTTAATACACAATGTACACAAGTGGTAAATATTTGTTCAGCATTTATATTGAGTTATTCAGATAAGAAAAACTACATTTTTTGTTAGTCAGTCATTAAGAAGTAACACAAATAAGAGAAACAGTAAAAATACTCTGGCTGTTAATGGTGAAATTAGTAATTAATTATGTATTTTAGCATCTCATTTCTTCTTCACAAAATTGATTTAGCATTTGTTTGAAGTAACTTTTTTAATGACATGTAAACAAAGCCACTTTATATTGTCTACACATGTAGATTATTTTATGTTGCTATATTTTGCCACTTTGAAAGAACCAAAATGATGTTCAAGAAATAAATGTTTATGTTGTTATCTATGTGTGATAATTTGTGCAACCCAGTAAAAACACTTTAAAGTATTTAGAAAATTAGAAGAATATTATATGTACTGTACAAGTGAAATTTAGCAGAAAAAAATTGTAATTGTTTTATTTTCCACTTATTGTTTTCTTTGTTAAACAAATGAATTTTAATCAAGAGAAGAGGTTAAATAATGCAAATTTATCTTATTATTCAATGATTATTAATGTAGGTTGTTTGGAAAATTTAATGATTACAAATTGAGTTCCACTTAAAAAACACACAAAAAAATAATTTCTTTGTAATGAATATTTAATTTTAGTCATTTTTCCCTAAATTAATAGTAAATTCAAAGTAATGTTCCTTATATATTAATTTAAATTAAATTTTGCATTAAAAATTAGTCATTTTAACCATAAATTTGAGATTTTGTTCCTAAATCCTACATAAATGTACAGTTTAATGTAATTAAAATCTACTTAGTTTTTTAATTAAATTTAATTACCATTTTCCCTAAATTAATAGTAAATTCAAAGTAATATTCCTAGTCATTTTAACCATAAATTTGAGAATTTATTCCTAAATCCTACATAAATGTACAGTTTAATGTAATTAAAATCTACTTAGTTTTTTTAATTAAATTTAATTACCATTTTCTCTTTATTTTACATAAACTTTTTGAAATTAAAATCTACTTAATAATATTAATTGTCACTTTGTTACCTAAGGTTTTTTAAGTAACCTCTATTCACAGTTTTTTCAGTGTATGTACCCTTTAAATTATAACAACTTTTCCTCTTTACAAAAAGCTTTTGAAAATTTGAAGGTAGTGTTATTTTGTGATTTATACATTAGTTTTAAATATATATATATATATTCCACCAAATCATAAAATCCTAGTAACTTCAATTTATAAAATAATACACTAGATTTAATGATAATAATGTGTTCTAGTTATTATTCTTAAGGCTCTTTTCTGTAAAACAAAAATAGGTTTCATTGTAGTTTTGCAGTTTTTAAATTGTACTCAATTACAAGTAAAAGTATTGATTTTATAATAAAAAAACTTAAGTAAAAGTACAAAAGTACTTTTGTCAAAAACTACTCAGAGTATTAATTACTTTTTAACCAGTCGATGTTTTATTGTGTTGTCAATAGAAGACAATCAGTTTGATTTACTGTATATAACAGCTACATTCTAAGCAAATCTCAGACGCTCCGTCTCATTTTTATACGAGGCAAACCGATGGCAGTGGAAATATCTAAGATCTTTGCACTTAGTCAAACTAGTAACCCATACGTACAAACAATAAAATAAAAATACCATACAGGTAGCTGTAAAACCTCATACATACCACAACATGTTTTTTTGAGATTAGATGAAATCTTGTAAGCTGCTGTCACCGTAGAGCTCAAACACAGTTTGCATCTGGACGCTGTCTCATTTTCACCTCTGTACATGAAACAGTCCTCCAGTACTGCCACGGGCACTCGTCCTCACCTTCAGTCCATAAATGACTCTCTACTCTGCAGTGTTGTCCTTTGCTTACGTCATAGGTAATTGGCGCGTTCGCGATCTGAGAGCCGGCTACAAAGATGGAGATGAACGGTTTGAATATTAATTCTAACTGCAGCCGTACTCAGTAGCACCTTCTGATTTTAAAAGTAGCCAAGTGGATTACAGAGGCGGTCCTAGCCTATTTGGCGCCCTGTGCGAGCAACCCCAATGGCCCCCCCCGCTAGGTTGCCAGTGGGGGTCCTCTCCCAGAAAATTTTGAATAAAATAGATGCCATTTCCTGCATTCTGGTGTATTTTAATGGGTTGTTCAACATCTAGTTTTACCTACATATATAAACTATTCAATAAGTATTTAGAGTTAATGGCAGAACAAGAAGTAGCCTGAGACAAACATGTAGCATTAACACATTATGAACATTATTCAAGAATTGTTTCTATAAGAACATTATCAAATATTTTATATGAACAGTAAGATACTAGAACTAACAGCATTGTGAGAGGTGGACAGTTGAACATGGAAGCCTCCACCTCTGTTTGATGATGGACGGTTTCTTTTCACAAAGATGGCCTCCTTTACTCCTATCTCAAACCATCGTTCCTCTCCATCAAGGAGGAAAGATGACTGAGTTTGTCACAGCTCCTCAGACTGAAGAAGTCTTTTTGATACAAAGAAGAATCTGTCCAGAGGACTACATTTACTGAGCCTGCATCAGAACAATTATCTGTAAAGATTTAGTACATTTGATATGGAAAACACATTTTGACTTAACAAATTAATATATTTTCAATGGTAAAATATGCAGGTTTAGTTCATATTACTTTCATATTATTCCCTTTCATTGCTTTNCGCAAAGACTGGTTCATCCCAAAGATCCAGTCCCCCGGCACAAACAGAGTAATATTGTGTATGCTGTTCAGTGTCAGGAGGGTGATTAGTCTTATATCGGGGAAACTAAACAGCCACTGGCCAAAAGGATGGACCAGCACAGAAGATCAACATCATCAGTTCCCTTATCAGTCATGTCACTCGGTGCAACATATCACTATGGGAAATTGCACTCCGCGCGGTTACCTGAAATAATACAATCACGCCTTTACGGCAGGGGTGTCAGCGTTGTGCCAGAGGCCCCGCCCTCTGGGTACTTAAGCCGCTGACGCCCATCCATCAATCTCTTATTGCCCTTCACCTCGCTTAAACCTGAACTCTCTCTCTTCTCGGGACTTCTCTGTTGCTTCATCACTCGACCAGAGGTGAGCTTGCTCCCTACACAGGGCGTACAGAGAATTATTCCTGCGTACTGCTGGGCTAGCGAAAGCTAGTCCGGCACATTTTTCCTTAACCCCAAAGTTTTTTCTTCTCCTCTTTCCGCAGACTGCTTCGCTCGACGGCGCTAACTGCGTCACACCGCTACCTCTGCTAATTCGTAGCAGGCTAGCCAGCGAAAGCGACGCGACGGAGGAGACGTCTCAAATAAAAAGAAAAAAGATATTGGAAGGACTCGCTCGTCTTATCTCGGACATTCCTCCGGAGAAAGGAAAGCGAAAGACAAGACTTCCAAAAAAGACCAGCAGGACGGCGAGCCCACCCTCGCGCACCTGCCCCAGCGGATGCGGTTTTTCCTTGTCAGCGACGGACACCCACGAGGCCTGTCCCGTCTGCTTGGGGATGCTGCACGCAAACATGGAGCTGGACGTACCCGAGTCTTGACCACACTGCAGCCAGATGCTGGAGGCGGTGAGGAGGCACCGGGCGGACTTCGTCGCCAAGGCCATGGGGGCTGCTACGGCGCCAGCAGACCCGGACACTACTGAGACTCTGACTCCCACGCCGGAGCTCGAGAGCATGGCTTTGGACGACAGCACCCGAGTCGAATGGGACGACAGCCCAGATGTGCTGGCCCCCATGGTGGACTTAACAGTCGAATTCGACACTCGAGACATGATGAACGAGGACGACATCTCGATTTCAGCCTCAGGTGAATTTTCTGCAGAAGACGCCGACGTCGGATACGGGGAACAGGGAGAAGACCTCTCCCGCACCCCGGTGCCTGTGCTCCCTGAGATGGAATTTTCCATCCCTGCTCTGTTCGACTTGTGTCACAGAGCAACGGACGCACTGCAGATCCCATGGCCGGAGCCTCCACCTCGTCAACAAGTCACGAGGTTGGCAGGAAATTATTTTTATTCAAAGCAGTAGGCCGCCACGAGGCAAAGGATGCCCGTCTTTCCGGACTTCCTCACAGAGCTGACTCGCACCTGGTCTCAGCCCAGAGCTCCCATGCTGTTACCGCTCTCACAGTTTCTTGACGTGGACAGGATGGATGAAGTGGGAATAGCCAACATGCCCCAAATTGAGGACACGCTGGCGTCTCATCTGTCTCCCAAGTCATCCGGGACAAAACCACCTCTCCCCAGCAAAGCCTATCAAGCCTCGGCTTCTCTGCTCGAGAAGTGCTACAGGGCTCAGGGTCTTGCGGCGCGCGAAAAGAACGCGTCCGCCATGATGCAAGCATACCTGGCTGAAAAACTACAGGAGCTCCAGGTAACGTCAGACAAGCAAGCTGCCGCGGAGCTGCTGGATGAAGCCCACAGGGCAACAGACTTTGTGCTCCGCATGATAGGGACAGCGGCTGTTGCACAAGGCAGAGGAATGGCTGAGGTGGTCATCGCAATACACCATCTGTGGATGACCCTAACTGACCTCCCGGAGGGACAGAAAATTCCTTTTCTCCACCATTTGATAGAACCGACTGGACTTTTTGGAAAAGCGCTAGATCGATTTCAGACCAGGCTTGACCAGAGGTGCAAACAGGCTGAAGCTCTCCGGGTGGGCATCCCCAGGAGAGCCTCCCCCCCCAGGGAGTCAGCTGGGAGCAGAGCACCGCAGCCTCGACACCACTCAGCCACACGTGCTCCACCGCGAAAGCGGCCGGCATACGAGGTTGAGCACCGGCAGAGACCACCGCCGGGCCCACCTCGGACCGAACATGCCTGGAGCAAGAACAGATTTGTTCCCCGCCAGGCAGACCGGTACAGAACCTCCTCGGTGAATCGGGACACCAAACAGAAGCATGCCTGAGGAACCAGGACCGTTTCTTAATTTTACATGATCACCCGCCCACGCGGTACGGGAAATGATCTTTTCACGTCCAGACTTTTTAGCACGGTACAAAATGCTGGTGTCTTTGTTTTAGACACAAATCATGTTCTTTCTGCTGTGAGTGACATAAAGTCAAATATGTCATTACACATAAACACGAATAAAGCTAAAAAAACAGCCCCTCTCTGTTTTCTTGACTCACAAAAAAAATATAAAAAAATAAACACAGTAACATCAGCAGAACAGTCCCCTCTGTTCTTCCAGCCGATTTAAAGGGCGGGGGCCATCTTCCCCCCCTCCCTCACGGCTCACGGGGTATTAGCCTAATTGATAAACCCCAGCAGGGTGCCTCTGCTCTGTCTGCAACAGACAGGCCCAGAGGCGCTTGCATGCAGGCCCGTCACTCCTCATAGAGACAGGTGAGGGGGGTCACGTGCTCCAGCCCCAGCTCCATTCTAAACCACGGGGTTGGCAATACACAAATCAAACAAACCCGTGACACGTCCGCGCTCCAGGGGTGCGCACCGACAGAATCTGACGACACACCTTTCTGGCCACCTATTCATCGGACGCCAGTAAGGGACGGGGGGCCATGGCAGAAACCCGCAGGCCAACACCAGTTCACACGTTCACAAAGGCAGTTGTGATGAAACTGCAACGTGTGTAAACACTCAGTGCAGAACAGAAATGGCACCAGGGCAAAATCAGACTCCTCTTCCCTTTAATCGAAGAGGACTGAACTTTTTGTCACCAACCAATCTAAAGTCTGCTCAACACAAAGGACCATCTCCACATTCTCATGCTGAAGCTGTCCTCTTATCCTCAATGGGCGAGACGCCATGCTCAAACAGTGATCCTGCAGCATGTGACCGCGTTCACTATGCTGACCCAAACAGGAAAAGGGCTGGAGTCAGGAGATCTGCTCGTTTGCAAAACGTGCAATCCCTCCGACCCATGACCCCCAACAAAAAGAGGAAAAACAGACATTCTGTTCAGCCTTTGTCTAATAATGACAGCAGATTGCCTCTGCCTCCAAACACTCTCGATCAGAGCAATATGGCGGTACATCTGCGGGAAGGCCCTCTTCCCAACGTGGTTGGCCTGGAAACATCTCTGTGAACTTTGTGGATGTCTCAGGCAGCAGCGGATTTATCGCCGATCGTGCCAGGCCGCCGCGCGAACACCTCCGGCCTGGCTAGCTTCAGAAGCTAACACGGGAGCTAACACGGGAGCCGGCCTTTGAAGACTGGAGACCAGGATCGCCTCATATGGATTAATTACTAGCTGGAAACGTCTCTGTGAACTTTGTGGATGTCTCAGGCAGCAGCGGATTTATCGCCGATCGTGCCAGGCCGCCGCGCGAACACCTCCGGCCTGGCTAGCTCCAGAAGCTAACACGGGAGCTAACATGGGACGCAGCAGCGGCTTTTGACCACCTCAAAGTAAGAAATTATATTTTTATTTAATTTATATTTTTATTACTGTACTGTATTAATTAATTACACTGTGTTAGGTGTGTTAGGATAGGCGAAGTATAGTACTTGGTACCACAAAAAAATTAAAAAAAAATACAGGACATCCCGAGTGACGAGTGGACGGAAGGACTGACCTGCGAACAGATCGACCTGCGAACCGTTCTTAGGTCCCGAACTCGTTCGTAAATTGGGGGTTGGGTGTACAAAAACGACAAAGGATCCCTGGATTTTTTTCAGACGTTGTTTTCACATTTAAAAAACTCTCAACCTATAACTGCAGCTAAATGTTAACTGGAACTGGCTGCAAGTGTTTAACTTATGGTAAACAGATGTGCAAAGGAAGGGTAATACTGCTGAGATATAAAAATGTATGTCCACTTTTATATTAAAAAACCTTGAAGCATATTTTTTCCTTGCCTGAAGACTCAACAGTAATTAATGTGGAGGGACGGCAGCACCCAATAACAACATCAAAATCCTTGGTGACAACATTACATGTTTTTGTTCTGCGTTGCCAAGTGCACCAGACCTTCTGGTCCTTCACATCATCAAAGACAAAAGCAGCTTCAAGCTCTCAAACACAACCCCCCACCCACATCCCAGCTGACCTGCCCCCGCAAGCCCATCAGTCTATGGTTTCAACAATTCAAGTATTAGAACTTGAACGGTAACTTTAACATACAAAAGTGGGAAGATGGATGTTACTTTTGTGAAGAAAGATGTTTCTGTTAAAACAGCAACTGAAGAGAAATCCATCACTGGTTTATTCCAAAAAAAAAATGGAGCACTTTCAGAACTGCTGCTAATGTTCATCCATTTCTCCCAAACAAATGGACTCCGGAGAAGTGACGGATTTTACACCGAACCTAATAATCCAAAGGCCTGCACGGCGCGAGCCGTGGAGTTCCACTGTGCGTATGCTAACACCATTAAATCAGCCCAAATGCCTACATGATTCAATCCTTTTTTTCTGCAGTGGACGACAACTGAATCCAATTTCCCCAAAGTGGCTGTCCATTTCCTGTCTGTGTGTGACGAGTGGCTGTGGAGTTTTTTATTTTCTTGCGGGGGGTGCGGGTTCACACTCCCTTTACCGTTTACTTAACTCCTATCACATTTGGTGCAAAGTGTGGGACATTTGTCCACAAGTATAAAAATACAAATCAGAGCTTTAAAACTGTGTTTAGGAACGATACACAAACTGGTGTTCATGTTTGCATCTCTGTGTTGAATAGGAATGAGCATTGGGTTTGAAATGCACAAAAGTATCAGTTGTGTTTCTCAGCATTAACGCACATTTGGTGCCTAAATTTGTGCGTTTCAGCCAGATGAGGCTGTGGCCTTGGACGAGCCTGTCACTGGCACTCTATAGCACAGCAGCTCTTAGTGGCCGTGACTCCGTGACCTGCTTTCCCGCTCCATCATGAATAGCTGCTGGCACCTCTCTGCAGCCTGTCTGCTAGATGAGGCACAAATTTAAAGAGCTAAAACCTTTTTTTTCCCTCCTCAGTACCATTACATGCTTTGCCTTGATTATGTTATTATACTGTATGCTGCATCAGCTCTGAACAGTTTGACAGTGCCCTCTGGGTCATTTATAGGAACAACAACAAAAAAAAGTCTTCTCTTTCTGTGGTTTTCAAAGACTCTTTGGGAGAGTTGGTCTACACACACACCATTAATGTTCTGTAGGAATTTGAGAAATGCAGAGAAAACATAGAATTGGTGTTTAAAAGGGGGTGTTGTTTGGTGTTTTTCACTTAATAGTCATGGCACTGAGCACAAAAGAAGCATAAAGACGTTTCTTTGAAGCACAAAGATTTCGCAGAAACCTGTTTTAATTCGACTGTAATGATTTTATTCAGACATATGAGCTGTTTAATCTGTTCTTCCATGAAACCTTCTCCGTTTTTTTTTTTTTTGGTCCAGGAGAGCAGCTGTAGACAGACGAGAGCTCTCATTTCCTCTGACAGACCAGTGCCTGTTTGCTACCTGCTTAATCCCCAGCAATTTAAAACTGTGTTTGGAATAAACGGGCTAATGGGAATAGAGCAGATATAAGAGCTCAAGAAACTGAGAGCTTCTCGGGCTTTGATTGGCAGGTTTTGTCAGCAAGTCTCTTCCAGTAAAAAGACACCTGCCCTGGCCCTGGTGGGATTCCCCCCACCCCCACTCTTCCTACAAAGTGAACCGCAAAAGCATTGTCTTAATTATTCCTCAGCAAAAAACCCTCCCCGCACTACCTCATCCCAACAAGAAGGGAAAAAACGCACAATTAACTGTAAAGCGTTTAGGGGAGTGAGATTATTTACTGGGGCCCATGCAGTGCAGACAGACGCTCCGAGGCCCTGAGAGACGAGCACGTCCATCAGCTGAAGAGCAGCAATCTAATTAAAGTAGCGGTCTTCTAGGAGGTCCGTGCTAACCTGTGCCACATGCTTTTTAAATTGTTTTATTTTTTATGTTTGAAGAAAACACAAAAAGTCCATCTTCAACGTTTGTAAAAAGAACAGGGAGGAGACTCCATAGAGGATTTTTATACAGATAACACAAAGAATGCAAGGATGTGGCTAAAGGAAACGTCCTCCTCCCTCCACTATACGCTGACTTCACTGCAGACCCTCCAGGCTGAAACAACAACACAAAACAAAAAAAATCTGCTGCAATTCAAAAGAACAGGACTTTTTTTTTTTCTTGTGGAGGGAAACCAAATGAGACTGTGGGCCTTGGCTCCTCGGGTCAGCAAGCAGGTGGGAATGAGATGAAGCAGAGCGAAGGAGGAAAGAAAAACAAGTACGGCAGAGTGGGGACATCACATCTGGGCTGAATTAGAAAAGTAATAGAGCCGGGTCCCAGAGAAGTGTTTGAGGATCTGGGAGGCAGATCTCCTCTCTTTAGGAGCAGCAGGTTAGTGTGTCGGCAGGGAGTCCAGATGAGAACGATTAGAGCCGGCCTTTGAGGAGCAGGTGCCTCCTCCGCCGCTCCTCTTTAGCACCGAATGGACGATCATTAATCTTACATTGTCATAAGGCATTTAAGCAGATGATACTTTATGAGCTTGTCAACTTCCTCCTTGTATGTGGTTTGTTTCAAATGCAGACTGGGCGTGAACTCCATTACATTCAGCTAGCCTTGAAGATGGAGCTGCTCCGCTCTGGAAGAGGAGGAGAGACAATAATGGGGCTTCTTAATCATCCAGTGGGTTAGCTCACCTAACATTACGTCACGGTGGATTTTGCAAACGCAAGGCGCGAGCTTGTAACAGTTTAACACAGAAGCTTCAACCACAGCGGTTGCTCGAAGTAGACACATCCACCGGCCAAGTCCAGAAAGAAGCCAAGTGCAACAAACAGCCTTCTTAATGGTCTCGTAATTTTCCCTTTGGCTCCATCAAACTCAACGTCTCCCTGTGGTCGCTCACCCCGCCTGCTCCGTGTAACCAGGACAGACACGTTTGAGAATTGATTCAGCGCTACATTAAGCAATAGTAATCATTTACACCATGGGAGAGCATGTGAAGCAGGCGCTGGTGTCACTTTGAGGAGGGTGGAATGGTTTGGGTGCTATGGGACTCCCGTCTCGCTCGGACTGGAGCTCCTCGAGCTGCACAGCCAAGTGGAAGATCTTCCTCCTTCTCTGCACTGTTTCCAGCCCATTTCTTTGCAGCTCACGGTTACCACTAGGAACTCCTCTAAACCACTCGGTCGGTTTCCAGGCCGTGCATCTGCTTACAGGCAAGTGGAAAGAGCAGCTGTAGACACAAGCTCCTACTCCTACGTCCGTATGCTCTTTGTGGACTTCACATCTGCCTTCAACACCATGATCCCCCAAACTCTGATAGACAAACTGAAACTATCCACACTTGGACTAAGCCCCTCCGTTTGTAACTGGGTACTAGACTTTTTAACAAACAGACCACAGTCAGTGAGGATCCACAACTTCTCCTCCTCCACCATTGCCCTCAGCACTGGCTCTCCTCAAGGATGTGTGTTGAGCCCCCTTCTGTTCACTCTGCTCACATATGATTGTGCAGCTACCCATCCAGGTTGTCATATTGTAAAGTTTGCAGATGATACAGCGGTGGTGGGATGCATCACAAACAATGATGAGTCCAGCTACAGGCAGGAGGTGGAACACCTGGAGAGCTGGTGCAAAGAGAATAACCTTCACATGAATGTGAAGAAGACAAAGGAGATGATTGTGGACTTCAGAAGGAACAAACAAACACACACCCCACTGAACATAGGTGGATCAGTGGTGGAAGTGGTCTCCAGCTACAAGTACTTGGGGGTACACTTGAATGATAATCTCAGCTGGACCAACAACACCACCAGCCTGATCAAGAAAGGTCATCAGAGACTCTACTTCCTCAGACGGCTGAGACGAGCTGGTCTGAGTAGCCCAGTCCTCACCTCCTTCTACAGGTGTGCAGTGGAGAGCATCCTGTGCTCCAGCATCAACGTGTGGCATGGGGGCTGCACAGTTGCAGAAAGAAAAGCTCTGCAGAGAGTGGTGAAGGCTGCACAGAAGTCTGTTGGAGTCAGTCTCCCCACCATCACAGACATTTACACTTCGAGATGCAGGAAAAGAGCCACCTGCATCATGAAAGACCCCACTCACCCAGCACACACACTCTTTGCCCCACTCCCCTCAGGACGGAGGTTGAGGAGCATCAAATGTAGAACCACTAGACTGAGGAACAGCTTCTACCCTGAGGCTGTTAGACTCATGAATAAATAAATAATAAGAATAATCACTGTGAAATATCACATCATGCTGATGCTGATCTGTTTTCTTGTTGCTGTGTTCATCTGTGACCATCTGCTCATAAAGACTCATGTTCGTGCTGCTGTTTGTAATGATGTTTTTCTATTACTCTAGGGCTTAGTGTATTTCTAGTTGATGTTTTTCTTAGTTCATATCCTAGATGTTATTACTGTTTTTCTCTTACATTTTGTTGTTGGATGTAACTGGGACCCTGTGTACATAATCTCATTTCATCACATGTACTACATGCGGTGCAAATGACAATAAAGACTCTCTGACTNATTATATTTGTTGTTATTTTCAGGGTTTAGCCAAAACAACACAACTCCATCATTGCTCAACATAATATATTATTTCTCTGAGACTTAGCCATGAAAGGAAGTGAACTGTTTAAAATTAAGGAAAACTAAGCTTTCCTAACCATGAAAAATGACTGTGAAAAATCACTCTAATGCCACTTGGTTGTTGATATGTGCTGCTGACTATCCATGATGCTGATGTCATGCTGCTGATTATTTCATGTTGCTGTGTTCATTGGTCCTCATCTACTCACACAGACTCATGTTCGTGCTGCTGTTGTTTTGGTGCATTGTTTTTGTACTATTAGTGATTAGTGCATTCTTAGTCTTGTGTATTCTTAGTTTAGTGAATGTAGTATATTCTTAGTTCATGACTCAGATCTTACTGTTTTTCTTCACAATTTGTGTTTTTGTTGGATGTAACTGGGACCCTGTGAACATACCGTAGTTTCATCCCACCTCATGTATCACGTGTGATGTGTATGACAAATAAATCTCTCTGACCCTGACAATCTAACACTTATGATTTTAAAACGTTTCTACAAACATCCTAACATTATTTTTTGAATGTACTTTTTTCTTCTTCTTTCTGATGCTCCCTTCTTCAGGTGTCACCAAAGAGAACTAATTCATATGAAGACTTGGCTTAAAAAAAAAAAATTATGCCGGATGCCCTTCCTGACACAACCACAGACGACCGAGCTACCACAACCCTCTGTGTGGAGCAGAGAGCTGCTATCTAGGGTGCCTGGGGGAGCAGATAGTGAGGGTTCGTGGCCTTGCTCAAGGGCCCAGAGTGGGGTGAATAATGGTGGGGACAGGTGTGGGCGCTTCACCTTTCCCACATTTTAACATTGTTGGTCCGCGGAGCTGAACCGGCGACCATCTGATCACAGGCCAACTTTCTCTAACCTCTGCACAGATACTGACAGTGTAAATGCCCAAATAACATTTAATATTGCATTTCATTTATTTATTAAACTTATATTTGGCTTTTTTTAAAGTTTTTGCAAATATCGAGACAAATAGTGCATCTTTTTACATGCGTAAACAGGAATGTGCTTTAAATACAAACTATTAATGCCCCTGGCCTGTTGCCCTCATTTTAAGGAGACACTTATTACTGACCATGACAGAAGATGACAATGTAAACCCTTCCTCCCATTGAGGGCAACGTCCTACCAGCTAAGACAAACTTAAATAGAAAGAGAAGAAAAACAGGCCAACAAAAGCCAAGCTCGAAGAAGAGGAGGGTGGTGAAGACAGAGAGAAGGAGAGTCAGAAAGACTGGTTTATTTGGAGGAGAAGGTTCCTTTGGGGTGCAGTGGGCTGTGAGACAGGTCCATTCACTCGGATCAAAACATGTACCGGTAGGTTTGCCTTCTTCGGGGAAAAGAGCACATTTACATGTGATGTCATTAGCTCCCACTAGTTCCTGCTCTGATCTCAAGTGAGCCACTCGATAAATTGACAAAGCCCTAGAACTCACAGGGTAGGTGAAGTAATCACCACACTTGCCAAAAAATTGAACAAGCACAAACTGTTCATCACCACATGAAACAATGTTCTGGACCAAACCAACCTGTCCATTCACCTGCACACAGTTATCTCCATCTGTGGATGTAATGCATCCCAAATCCAAGTGCAGTTGTCTGTACTGCTCATAGGCAAGCACATTGCCACCCAAAGGCAGTGGACCATTAAAATGCTGCCTTTTTGCCACGTTCACCTCATGCAGATCAACTTGGAAAGTTGCTTTTTTCTCTGATAGTCTCCTTATGATTTGTGGCAAGACAGAATTTGGTTTCCTAAGCATGTGCTTTATTTTCCCAAGAAAATTCTCAAAAGGGAATGCTGAAATATTCTCCAAACAACCATGCAAGATAACTTCATCTGGTAAATGGATGAGGCAATGGACATTATAAACCAAGTTTCTCTGCCCATACAAACGGCCAAAATGCTCAACAAACTGAACTAGAAGTTGACGTGCAAATTGGCAATAGTCTATGCACAGTGCTGGTGAGAGTAAGCAACGCATTGCTACAGAAAACATCATAAAGTTCTGGTACATTGCACCATCAAGTACTTTCAGCAAAACAACTGGTCCAGTATATAGCAGAAACTGCCGGAACTCAGTGGCTTTCCACCTATCTACATCCCAAAGAGAGCGTGGTTTGCGTGCAAATTCCTTAGGAACTAAAGCCTTCAACATGTCCAATGACTTGGAAATGGTACCAATCTGTGTGGGACCAAGACGGGTAGCACCAAAGCCTGATTTCCACAAATTAATCAGCTTTCTCATGACACCCAAACATGCTAAATGCATATAGTCTAAGGGGAATTGAGTAACCATACCCATGCCAAGAGCACTCCAATGACAAGGACCTGTGTGGTGTTCATCATCTTCATCCACTACAACAAATTCTCCATCCTCTCTCAGTTCAGCATCAGTTTCAGGGAATGTCACTCTTCGTTCACAATAGACACCACTCTGCTTACATTTATCACAACCAAAATAACCAGAATGCCCCTTTACACATTTCACAAATGAACGTGCAGGTGCATCACAGATTACAGTGGAAATTGTTACTTGGTAACAGTGACCAGCAAATGCAATACCACTTCCACAAAGACTCACCATTTCTGCTATGAACTGCTCAAGGTATTCACCAACATCAGTAGGCTTATGTTTGCCACAAAACAAGCCTATTATGAAGGGGTCTTTATGGGGAAGCTCCTCAACTAAACCCAAAATTGGCCAGAACTGATCAGAAGCACTTTTGAATAATGGAAGACCATCAATGTTTATCTGCAATGAAATCTTGTCAATTAAACTGAATAGGCTATGGTGTTGATACATTTGGAGTTTTTCAATGACACCCTTTTCTACACCGAAGTGATAGTATGAACCACCAGCAATGTTCATGATTTTTGAAGCGTAGGTGGAATCTGTCTTCAGCAAGGTTCTTGCATCCTTGGGAAGATCAGGATGTCCAGACTTTCTAAGAATTTTCAAGATACTGGAGAGAGCGACATGTTTTGTTTGAAATCTGACTGCCCAGTCTGCAAGATTGTCACCCAAGCACACTTCTTGTTCACCGTCAGTATCCAAGGAAGAACAATCTGTTGAGCGATCTGGTTCAAGTTCAGAGTTATGTGCAATGTGAACATCCAATTCAGAGGGAAAATCATAAGAATGATTGGCATGATGGTCTGAATTAATACTGCCATGATCATCATCTGAAAAGGACCCATTTACAGGAATATCTACAGTTTCTGGTTCATTGGTGCCATCATCATCATCATGAAGAGAGTCAGAACTTTCACGTGATTCACTGTGTTCACTATGCATGGCAATGACTTCATGCTGAAATGGAGGAGAATTTTTAACAAAATCTTGAGAATCATCTTGGTCATCATCTAAACACTTAAATTTCCGCTTGGCAGCAAGATGAGTTCGTCTCCAAAGAGTAGATTTAGGAACAGAATAAATGTTTTTTGCCATTGTCAATGAGAGTTTAACCCTAACCCCAAGCCTCAGTTTCAGTTCCACCACTTACTGGACAAACAGGTTTAACAATGTCAATCAAAACAGTTTGTTCACATGCAAATGAGGAACATCAGCCTGACGGTCATTAGGGGCCTTGATGACTCACAGGGTGCTCATGCAATGACAGCATTGGGGGATGGGGGGATCCGGGACAACAGTTCAAGTCTCAAGTCTGTAGTGAAAAAGGTTAAAAAAGTAAAAATAATCTTTCCACTTGAACGTCTCAAGTTTCTTCAACTTATCCAGCTGAGTGAACTCTTTCGATCTGTACGGTTCAAACCGTTCAGAAGCTTTGTGTTTGCTTTAAACTCTCACCGGTCTCAGAGTTTATGTAGTTCTTGTCAGCTGATCTGTTGAGAGTCGCTGCGTAAGTGACCTCCACAACCTGGATGTGTTCGTTTCTCTCTTCCTGTTCGGCAAAGTCCACAAGGAGCACTGGAAGAGGGATTCAGGCACCGTCATAGGACTCCTAAACCCAAACCCGATGAAACAGAGAGACGGGAATGACGGGGTGAGCTGCGTTCTGTTTTAAAGTTCCAGCAGAACCACAGTCTGACGGTTACAGAACATCTAGAACAGATGCTGAGGAAACAGCTGTTCACTGGAGAAAGTTTTAGCTTTAGAAGCAAAACTCAAATATTTTTGAGGCTAGCTAACTCTGAAATTAAGTAAAACATCTGAAGTTGCAGTTCAAAAGCCTTAAACCTGTCTTGGTGTAACTTGGAAGCAGCTTATAAATTATAATTAATTCAGAATAATTTAATGAGCAAACACAAACCTTCATTATTCAACTGGGGTTAGGAGCACAAGGCCTCAAGCCCTTACCTTTCTTGTTGGTATCTGCTGACCAGGGATTTGGATTTGGTTCAAGCATCAAGATCCAGCTGCAGGGCGGTGCTCCTCTGTGTTGAACCAAACAAACTAAAATGGTGGCAATGATGGGAAACCTTCACCACAAGGCATCCTGGGAGAAATGAAAGGGCCAATGAAAGGGCCTCCAACCAACAGTGGGGGTTGTGATTGCCCACCCTCAACTGTCACAGGCTGTGTCTCAATTCAGGGGCTGCGTCCTCATGAGTGCGCATTTGTCGGCCGCATACGTCATTCAGGGGCGTAACTTTAGGTCTAACATTGGGGGGGTTGTGATTAACAATAAACACGAAAAAATTGTACACTATACGCTTCAGTGTTTAATACGCGTCATCTCTTCTTCTTCTTCTTCTTCGATGGTGTTTACTGGCAGTTTACAAACTCAGTGCATTACCGCCATCAACTGGACGGAGATGTAATTCAAGAGTCTACTTTCAACAAAAAATAAATAAATTAATTAATTAATTAATTAATAATAAAATTAAATCCTTTCAGCTAATTTTGTAACTTTCAAATATTTAACAAATGCTTTAGTTATAACCTGTGACTGATTTTTCTTCAATAAAGTAACCATTGTCACCGAACTCCCCATTACCCTTTCCAGTGCCTTCCTCTCTTTATTATATTTCTTACAATAAATCAACACATGTTCCACTCCTTCCAGTACCCCACAATTAGAGCAGTCACCTGATGGATGTTTTCCTATTATCTTTAGACCACTATTTAATGTAGTGTGCCCAATCCTCAACTTAATCCATACTTCCTCTCTCCTAGACATGAAACTACTATCGTCACTTAGGAGTACCTCCTTCTGTATGTTATGTAAATGTCTTCCTCTTTCCTCTAAATCCCACCTCTCCTGCCACATATCATTTATTTTATCTTTAACAATTATTTTTATTTCTGCTTTACTTAATGGGACATCATATTCAATTTCTCTTGCTGTATACGCGTCATCTCCACGCGACGCGTCAGCTTTGTCCTGATCAAGATGGCGGCGACAGGACCCAGCTAGTACGAAGAACTTCACAAAGAAACACGGTAAAAACAATTATTTCTTTGCGAGAAAAAATATATTACTAAGCTGACTTTATAGAAGACGTGTTCTTGAGTTTAACTAAATGTTCAAATCGGCTGGATTTAAAAAAAAAAGTTCGCTGATTTTTATGCAGGCGCCAGGCGGGTCAAACCGGACGCTTTCTTTCTTTAAATTTAGCTAAATAAACGCTTAAAAATATACAGTATTTCTTCGCTGACTTATGGGTGATAGTAGACGTACTCCTGAGTTTGACGAAATGTTCAAATCAGCTGGATTTAAAAAAAAAAAAGTTCGCTGAATTTTATGCAGGCGCCAGGCGGGTCAAACCGGAGCTTTGTTTCTTTAAATTTAGTTAAATAAACGCTTAAAAAATATATTTCTTACCTCACTACAGCAGATGGGCTCCTGAGCTGAACCAAATGTGAAATCAGCTTGATTTAAAAATCCGCGGTGTGGTTTATGAGTGGTATCTTGCAAACAAAAACAGCGAACCTCACAGCTAATAGCAGCTACATCCATAGCAAGGGGCGGGCAGCGACAGAGTCAGTCCGACCAAAGGAGGCCTTTTTCGAACACATGCATGTAGAAACTTCTGGGCAACTTCATGAGCAGCTCCGTGACTCACGTGACTTCCTGTAGCCGGTGAGATGGGTGATACCAAATTATTTGCAGGGGAGGGGGTCAGTCCTCAGGGAGTTTGTTAAAAACATGCAGCAATTTTACTAAAAAATTTGAATGAATAAAGAAAATCAATTATTGATGTAAGATATGTATAATGACGAAATGATTTCATTTTATTGGGGGGGTTAAATGACCGGATCAAATTATTGGGGGGGTCAAAACCCCCCTAACCCCCGTGTAAATTACGCCTATGACGTCATTGCCCCGCGCGGAGGACTGTCCCAATTCGAAGACTCCTCCTCATGCGGCCGAGGAATGCGGCCTACTTCCTGCCGAAATCGAAGGATGCATTCGTGGAACCTTCAAGACGGAGGCTATCCCATAATTCATAGCGCCAGCAGAGATTTCGCGGGGGGGTGGGACTTTCTGCGTGCAGGGTCTGCTGCGTGTTGGTCATCAGCTGTTCTGACAACAACCTCAGCGCGAATATTCATTCAACCTTTATTTAGTCATCTCAAACAACCTCAGCGCAAATATATCTCATTAAAATTTTACTACAGAAACGACTAAAAAAAAACGTGTTAGCTGAATATATATTAGTGTTTCTGAGTTTACTGTTTTTGAAGAACTGATTACAAATCAGCTTATTTTACACGTGCATAGCAAGGATTTTCCATGGGGCGATCTGTTAAAACTCAGAGTGGACCTATGAAAGGCAAGCTGTCTAGTAGCTCAACTGGTTAAACATCCCTCGATTGGTGCAGAGATATTTTTCTCGAAGCTGGTTCGAATCTCACTCGGTACGGTAAAAACTTGTTTTACGTTTGTCTTTTATTGGATAAAAAAAAAGAAGGAGTTTCACAAACTCCTTTTTAATCTCAGTCCTCGTTTTTTTATCCAATAAAAGACGAACGTAAAATAAGTTTTAACCGTACCGAGTGAGATTCGAACCAGCTTCGAGAAAAGTATCTCTGCACCAATCGAGGGATGTTTAACCAGTTGAGCTACTGGACAAGTTGCTTTTCATAGGTCCACTATGGGTTTTAACAGATTGCCCCTTGTTCTTAACAAACAGTAAACTCAGAACACTACAGTATATACGTGTACAGTACAGTAATTCAGCTTAGTAATATATTTTAGCGGCGTCCCTTCTCTTTCCACACACACACACACCGCACACACGCGCACACAAGAACTTCCCACCCACTTCAAGAGAACGCCCCACCCACTTCAATGCCGGCAAACCTGAAGGCTAGTCCGTCCCATTTCAGCAGTTTCGTCAGCCCACCCGGTCTTGTGAGTGCGTGGCCTACTCGGCCCAGCTAGGCTGGGTCCTCATGAGGATGCAGCCCCTGAATTGAGACACAGCCACAGTGTTCAATCAAACCACCAGAACAACAAGTTTTGCTTCTGGGGGGATAAACAGGAGTTAATGGAAGCCATTTTCTGGCACCAGAGAAGTACTCTAGCTGGTTCCAGAGTTTAACTGAGAGAAGTACTGTGGGAGAATAGAGGGTCCTAAACCCTCTCTTAAACATCTAACTAACAGAAGTGTACAGTTTTTTACAACAACGCAGAAATAGAGATTTGGTGATAAATAATAACAACCATTATGTTTGAAAGCCTTAAACCTGTCTTGGTGTAACTTGGAAGCAGCTTATAAATTATAATTAATTCAGAATAATTTAATGAGCAAACACAAACCTTCATTATTCAACTGGGGTTAGGAGCACAAGGCCTCAAGCCCTTACCTTTCTTGTTGGTATCTGCTGACCAGGGATTTGGATTTGGTTCAAGCATCAAGATCCAGCTGCAGGGCGGTGCTCCTCTGTTTTGAACCAAACAAAGTAAAATGGTGGCAATGATGGGAAACCTTCACCACAAGGCATCCTGGGAGAAATCAAAGGGCCAATGAAAGGGCCTCCAACCAACAGTGGGGGTTGTGATTGCCCACCCTCAACTGTCACAGTGTTCAATCAAACCACCAGAACAACAAGGTTTTGCTTCTGGGGGGATAAACAGGAGTTAATGGAAGCCATTTTCTGGCACCAGAGAAGTACTCTAGCTGGTTCCAGAGTTTAACTGAGAGAAGTACTGTGGGAGAATAGAGGGTCCTAAACCCTCTCTTAAACATCTAACTAACAGAAGTGTACAGTTTTTTACAACAACGCAGAAATAGAGATTTGGTGATAAATAATAACAACCATTATGTTTGTACTACTGTACTCTTTAAATTAAATCACACCAAACATGTTTTTTCACATTGAATGTCCAGAGTGAACGTTCAGACAACAGACAAGAAGTGCACTTCAAAACAAAAATAGAGATTTGGTGATAATAATTAATGACCATTAAAGTTTTAAAGATTAAAAAACTAATTAAATAAAAATATGCCACTTGTTTTTTTTTCTTAAGCAAACATTAAGAAAACGTCAGTGCACTTCATATCAAGACAAAAATAAAGATTTAGTGACAATAACCATAGATTTTAAATATATAAAAAAAACTGATTAAATGATCACAGCAAACATTTGTTTTTCACAGCAATTGATAGTTTACAGTGATAAGACAAAATCAGAAGGGCAAACTTTTTATAACAAGACAAAGATAGAGATCTGGTGACAATAATAACCATGTAATTATGGTTATAGATAAAGAACCCATATGAGTGGGGGTCTCGTACGTGGGCCCATTGCTCTATTGAAGATATAAAGACTGATTAAAGAAGTCACAGTAAACATGATTGTCATGTCAAGTGAATGTTCATAGTGAACGTTCAGACAATGTTCAGACAATGTTCAGACAATGTCAGAAGTGCACACCTTTTGTAACAAAACAAAAATAGAGATTTGGTCATAAATTATAACAACCATTAAAGTGTCAAAGATGTAAGAAATAAGTGAATGATATTACACCAATTTTTTTTTCTTACAGTGAGTGAACGTTCAGCGTTAACGTTCAGGAAACGTTCAGACAACGTTCAGATAATGTTCAAACAATGTTCAGACAATGTTCAGACAATGTTCAAACAATGTTCAGACAATGTTCAGACAATGTTCAGACAATGTTCAGACAATGTTCAGACAATGTTC
>JBBPBX010010632.1:10524-26219 GCA_038048925.1 Garcialebias charrua
TAAACTCCAAAACTAAGGTTTTACGCAAACATGTTGTGTAGGGTGTGTTGATTAAAAATACCCTCTCTTCATCTCAGTTACTAAAAGAAAACACATGAGGACACAAGAAGATATTAAAAATATATATATATTTAAGGGCCGACACACTCAACAGACATGCACAAATGTATCATTGAAGCCCGGTCTCGATAATCTGCACCGGGCAGTGTGCAATAATTGTTTTTATATAATACATGCAGCCATCACAGCTCACAGACTGTCCATGATGACCTCGGCCTCCCAGCTGCACATGCAGGATCAAATCAGCTCCTTTCTGAGAGAGAAAAGAGTTCTCTGAACTCACACACATGCTTCAACATTCATTTAACATCAGTTAGTGATAAACATCCTTTCACCAAATATTCCTCTGACAGGGTGTTGCACACAGTTTGTGTGCTGGGGATCATTCTCAGCGACTACCACACAAAATCTTAACTCAATATCTGAAAAACTGGATGAGTTACAGCCATGTTCATGTTTGCTAGGGTTCCTTTGATGCGGCGGCCATCTTGAACTCCAAAAGTGAATCAGTTGTTGATGTACAAACACAAAATGTTTGTTTTTTCTGAAAGTATCAATAAAACCCATTGACAGCCTAATTTTCTAATCATTTTAAATAGTGAACACTTTATTACTTTTTCCAACACGTTTTTTTCTTCTTTTTGTTGAAATGTTTGTTCCTTCATCCAAAGGACTTCATCAGTCCGAGGAGCCACAACAAACTCAGTCCCACAAGCAGCACACTCACATAGTGGGTCAACCAGTTTGATGGTGGTAAGAGGTTTTCTGGAGTCCGCCCTCTCTGCCATCAACACCTCTGAGGCTGCTATTTAAGAAAAAAAAAGGAAGAAACCGCCCAGAGGACCTGAATTACCTTTGTTGGATTTTTTTACCTGGATTATGGAGCATGAACTTTGATGTTTTGAACCACTTTGACCATGGCTGCCTCAGAGGAGTCAACGGGGGAGAGGGCAGACTCCAGAAACCATCTTAACACCATCAAACCAGTTGACCCACTATGTGAGTGTGCTGCTTGTGGGACTGTTTGTTGTGGCTCCTTGGACTGATGAAGTCCTTTGGATGAAACGACAAAACATTTCAACAAAAACAAACCATCCAGAGGACCTGACTGAACTTTGTTGGATTTTTTTGATGGATTATTGAGCATGAATGTTGATGTTAATTACTTTATATTTGCCTTCGCTGGCAAGAAATATGATGATATTTAAACCAGAATAAGTTACAGTATTGGCTTTGAAGAAGCAGAAAATATATTTATAGTTGTGTGTAAATAACATTTTATATATATGTTTGGGTTATTTTTATTAGATAAGGGTGTCTAATGAAATTATTTGTGGAGGGAGTGTGCTGAAAGTCTTGTAGAAAACAGTTTTCTTATACAGTATTTATTTCTGTCTCTTTTTACAGATAACTACTGGAACGCTGCATCCTTCACCACCCCGTCATCCTACCTGCATTTCCCCACTTTTCAGGGAGAGACCAGCGCTGACATCTCTTTTTATTTCAAGACGAGCGCTCCCTACGGCGTCTTCCTGGAAAACCTGGGCAACACTGACTTCATCCGCCTGGAGCTCAAATGTAAGACACCTCTGGGTGTGGAGACGTTTCTTTGTCTTTCTACTTGTAAGCTGAATCTTTAGCTGGTCGAGGGTGTTGGACCGACGAGGCTTATGCAAGCACACGCACAGGAACATCCATTTGCCTTCCTGATTATTACACACACTTTGTGTGTGATTGCAAGGGAGAGCAATCATTTATTTAAGGTAATTGGTGTGCACAATAATTATAACCATTATGAAGCTCTGCTTAAACCATTCAGCCACATTCAGAGATGACACAACACAAGCCCTTGTTCATACGTGCACTCTTCTTCTTTGTGAATAGGAGCATTTTAATATCCGGAGTAATAAAATCACAAGCTTTTCCATGGCGTTGCAGACGTACAGTCTACCCACGCTCTCTGAGTGATGCAGAGTCAAAGTTTTTGTGTTTCTGCGTTCACCGTCACTCTGAAGGGACAAAAAGTCTTTTTCACACAGAACGTCTGCAGGTTCACGTCAACTCTTTGACTTTTCACACGTACACTCGCAGGATTTAGTTTTTAAACATTACTATAGCTCTTGTGTATTTAATAATAATTCACTAAAACCTGCTTGTTTCCAAACACTAACTTAAGCTTAGTTTTAAAGGTGGTGTGACATGATTTTGGAACTATGCATAAAGTGGCACAACATATATACGTTGTATCATTCAACTATGTTCCTTTTTACAAGCAAAATGATAAATCCATGAAAATTTGTTTCAAAAGTGATTTTAAAATTGACGCCGTGTTTCGTCACGGGACATCCGGGTACTTATGCATGCGACGTCTGTGACGTAGTGAATAGAAGTTGAGCCTGTGGGCTGCTAGTATGCAGTGTCATTGTGTTCAAGATCGCCTTTTATTAATTTTTTGTATAACTTGAAAAATGTGTCGCATTTGGGTGTTCTAATATCGCCAGTGAACAAGTGAGCCTTTTCACTTTCCCAAAAGATGAAAAACTTCGTCAAGAATGGAATAAACAAAGCTGTCCCCCTCGGAGCTCCCTCGCTTCTTACTCAAACGGTAGACTCAAATAAATACAGGTGCAGACCTAAATTATAACCAGCTGTTTCTTGTTCATCACTCAAACTAACTTCAGCTTCCCAAACTGAAGATAAATCGCTCAAATTTTCACTTAAATTGCTTAATTCCTCGGTTTATATATTCACTGCTATTTGTTATTTACAAGGTGTGTCCTAGCCATTGTGTAATAAAAATGCGTCGGCGTATGACCCCTCCTTTCTCCACCCGAAAACTGCAACGCAGTACAGAGAACTATTTTATTAAAAAATACTTTTATATATTAATTATTTGACATATCTATGTACAAAAAAATCAAAGCTGAGTATATGTTGTGCCACTTTATGCATAGTTCGAAAATCATGTCACACCACCTTTAATAACCAAATGGTTGAGAGAGATTTAAAATAATGTGCATACAAAATAAGTCACACTGCAGCATTTTACATTAACAAACCCCCCACAGGTGTTCAGTGAAAAGGTAGAAGACCTGTGGATGTAGATTGTTTCACAAGTCTTAGTTCATCAAAAATGTGTCTTTAAAGGACAACACCCACCGTGACAGTAACAATTCACCATATTGGACAATTACTGTAGTAGAATATGATGTCTATTTTCAGTTTTGCATTTGGTCCAGGCAAGTGGAAAAAAAAACAACAAAAAAAAACAATGGAGTCCCGGAAAATTCCGGAAACCCGGCCGAAGATTGCCGAAGTCCAGAGTGACGTCAATACAGGATCCTTTCAGGCTCCTCTCAGAAGGCACGAGTGAGTTTGCGATGGAGGCTTATGAGAGTCAGAGTTAAAACTGCAGTTAAACTTGTGGCTGCAGAGGTTCTAAATTAGCCTGGTTAAAACCAGACCCTTGTCCTTCTCTTCGCTTCTGACTAGGGTCTGGACTTTCTCCATTGACAAACGATTCTTGCTGGAGGCGTGGCCTCTGCTGATGGCTGCTCCCCCGTGGTCTGCTGAACTTGACTTCAGCTCCGCCTCCTGCTGAATTTTCTTTTGCTGCCTTTGGATATTCTGTGTTTATATGTTGATAAAACGTCCTAATAAAATAAAATAAAACCATGGAGCGCTGGTCCAACACACCAGAAGACCAGGAAATCTGATGGGACTCGGGCAGCAACTTAAAACCCGAGTTTAAATCTCTCGTGACAATCTCAGTCATTTCCTTGTTCATTTCACTCAGCGGAGGGAGAGGAGGATGAGGAGGAGGAGGAGGAGCGATGATCACTTACTTTTGGCAAAAAAAAAAAGAAAAGAAAACTCCAGATAAGGGATTAAGAAGGGGAAATTAATAAATTTGTGTCACATATAAAACAGTCCTGCATCGCTTTGAATGAGAACATGCGAATGCTCGTTGGCTGCGCGCTCCCCCGTGGTCTTCTGAACTTGACTTCAGCTCCGCCTCCTGCTGAATTTTCTCTCGCTGCCTTTGGATATTCTGTGTTTATATGTTAATAAAACGTCCTAATAAAATAAAATAAAACCATGGAGCGCTGGTCCAACACACCAGAAGACCAGGAAATCTGATGGGACTCAGGCAGCAACGTAAAACCTGACTTTAATTCTCTCGTGACAACCTGAGGCATTTCCTTGTTCATTTCACTCAGCGGAGGGTGAGGAGGGTGAGGAGGAGGAGAAGGAGGAGGGAGGAGGGAGCGATTACTTGACTTTTGGGGAAAAAAAACAAAAGAAAACTCCAGATAAGGGATTAAGAAGGGGAAATTAATAAATTTGTGTCACATAAAACAGTCCTGCATCGCTTTGATTGAGAACATGCAAATGCTCGCTGGCTGCGCTGGGACAGGTGGGGGCGTGGGTTAGGGGCCAAAAACTCCACCCCTTCTGTTCTCTGATTGGTCCGGTCAAAAATATACCGGAGAAATCGTTGTCTATGAGAGAAATCCCAGACTGTGCAGTGAAGGGAAATGAGAATTAAGCAAAGCTGTGCAGGAAGGCGAGGGCCAGGCTAGTTCTAAATATTTCCTGGTGGACTGTGTGTTCAGGACCAGCATTCCCTGTTTTTTTTTATTTTTTAGAACAGAAGCCGCTAACCCGCTGCATCTGTCGCGGACACGCCACGCGCGAGCTCCCAACACACACATACTGGACCTGACACACCGCGCACGAGCTCCCAACACACACATACTGGACCTGACACACCGTGCGCAGCTGCCACACACACAGACTGGACCTGCACGCCACGCGGAGCTCCCAACACACACAGACTGGACCTGACACACCGTGCGCGAGCTCCCAACACACACATACTGGACCTGACACACCGCGCGCGAGCTCCCAACACACATACTGGACCTGACACACCGCGCGCAGCTGCCACACACACAGACTGGACCTGCACGCCACGCGGAGCTCCCAACACACACAGACTGGACCTGACACACCGTGTGCGAGCTCCCAACACACACAGACTGGACCTGACACACCGCGCGCGAGCTGCCAACACATTATTCATAACTACTCGGCAGAAATAATGAAGCTACGTTAGGCGGAAACTTCAGTGATGTCAATGCCATATATGGAGAGGGGCAGATCTTCTCGGAGCAACTGCTAAAAATTGCTAAAAAACATGAAATAACACATTTAGCGTTATTTCTCTACAATATAAATGAACACTCCTATTTTATTATTAAATTAACTACTAAATATTAATGGCGATGCAATTTGAAAACATGGTGGGTCATGTCCTTTAAGTTTAGAAAACAGCTGGGTTTCTTAACCAAACCAAAGTGATGCCTGTTGCCTGCCACCAAAGGTAAAAGTAAATGGACTGCACTGTACACAACTCCTTTCTATCTTATCAAGATACTCAAAACTCTTTACAACAACCTGTGCCTCATTTACCCGTTCATACAGCTCTCTACTATATCTATACCAAGAATAATAAGAGCTTTATCCCATCCATACACTGATGGGACACAATTCAAGACAATGAGGGGTTCAGTGTCTTGCCCAGGGACACTTCGGCATGTGACTGCTAGTGGAATCGAACCCCCACAGCCACAGCTGCACACGTGGGCGATGTGACAGCGAGACACATCGATGATTATGCGCAATGATGTTTTTGTCCGTGTCTGTGTCTGCATGAGTTTGTTTGCCTGTCTGTTAGCAAAATAACCAGCGATCCTCTGGACACATTTAAATGAAACTCAGGAAGTAATGCAAAAGACGGTAACTCAGTCAAATAGATAAATATAAATAGATACATTGGATGTGGTAGGGTTGCTTGTAGTACAAATGGCTATATTGCCATTCTGATTCTGGCAGATCCTGATCACCACTCCATGGTGAGTTCAGGTGTCTTCCATCTGGACGCAGGTATCTGCTGCCCAGACGTAGAACAAACAGACTGAACAACTCATTCATCCCTGTAGAGATCAGTCTTCTCCACAATGATGATTTCTGTTGTTTTAATGTCTCATTGTCTTGTCTAGTATGAATGTTTTAGTGACTACTGACTGTGAAACTAATTGCCCCTCGAGGATAATAAAGATTCTTGAACTTGAACCCCTTCTTATCATAAGATGATCCATATTTAAAACCCTGGCATGAAAGGTGGCGAGCCGTTCGCATTTCTTTAAGGAACTGCAGCTGTCTCCAACTTCTGTCTGAACTTTGTCCTGAACGAAAGGCTGACTTTGACGGAAGGAAAACATCAACATAACGTTAAAGCAGAATGAAAACCTTGACTTGGTGATGGTTTTCCTGGTTAGCACTGTTGCATTTCAAGGGTTTGAATCTCAGTCTGAGTTCTTCCTGAATGGACTTTGCATGTTCTACAGACCAAAAACACACATTTGGTAATTGGCTACTTTAAATGGTCCCCTGCAAGTGTAAGTGTGTGGCCCTGTGATGAACCGCTGACCTGCTGCAACACTTAATGACACTGTTGGAGATGGGCACCAGCAACCAATGACCCTGCACAGGGTTAAGCAGTTACAGAGAATTATTACATGATAATGAGAAAACAACCAAGTTGTGAGTTAATGGTTGAGACAACTAGACAGATCAGATTTAGTGCTTCAGAGAGTATGACCTAATGTGAGGTGTAAAGACCTGAAAGATAATTAAACCTTGGTTCCTGTGAGGAACGGAATGAAAAATAGTCCTGCAAAATGCTGATATTGTCTCACGGCATGTGAAAGAAACGAGCAGTTTGCAGCAGTAATTATGTGACAGGTATTTGTTAAATATAACACCTGCATGAGAGACGGGAGCCATCATTTTACAGAGCATCACATGGTAATTATTGCACGGACCCTGTCACTGATTCTTATCTATTTTTACTCCACAAAGCTCCTTGTTTTTTCAACTAGACACTCAGAAACACGTCCAACAAGAGAATTCAAAGGTTTTACAACAAAACTAAACTCTTTAAGCACCAAACAGGAGCGCTTCCCCTTCTTCCGAGCCTTTTTGAGACCTTTGAGATGTCACATACTGGGCTTTCTTAGTCTGTTCCAGTGGCTCGAAATAAAAATGTCTGCTCCTGCAGCGGAGCCGCTCTCATCAAGAGTTTTAAAATCTCTTCAAATTAATCACAGAGCTGCTGTGAAGGAGATTCCTGGCGCCGCACGCTGCCTGGTTAATTGTGTCTCATCATCGGGAGGGATTCGAACATTTGGGTCGGAGTTGCTCGCTGACCGGTTCCGGGTCTTTTGTAAAAAAATGTAAAGCAGTTTACGCTGTGAGGGAACTGTAGTTACCCTCTTCACCGATGATAAGTGAGCTTTTTACACTTTCTGTCTAAAAGCTTCAGAAGCTTCCTGATAATGTGAACGCTGATTGAGCATTAACGTTTTCCCGTTTTAGATTTTTTTTTTTAGGAAGGTTGGGGTCAACATACGGTCTAACTGGTTTCAATGCTTCTTTTATGTTTGGAGATTTCAAATTGTTCAGCTTACTGGGTGTTACGGATGTTTTTAACTTTTAGACTTTTAGACTACACTCAAAATCTTTACATTTATTAACCTTTTTTCATAGAAATACACTGACGTGATTTTAATTCTTTCATAATAGTTGTCCTCCTTGAAATCTGCAATTTTCTGGCTTTGAGCTAGCATTTACATTATCTTTGTGCTACTTTTAACTTTCTGCTATTTTTAGCTTTTAGTTAGCACAGTACTATTTTTGGCTCTAAGCCGTTTTGTGTACTTTTAGAATCTAGACACCCGTCTGCTACTTTTAGCTAGCTCATTGCAGAATCAGAATAAGCTTTATTATCATTGTACCGAGATACAACGAGAACGTGTTCGTACAGCCGTCCAAAAGATGGACAGAGTGCACAAAGCTGCTGCTATAAAGCGCAGCCTTCTTATTCTTATTCAGAATAATAATTTTAGATAGAAAAAGGGACAAAGCCATGAGGAGAGGGGGTAGTGGCATTACAAAAAAGATCTCTTCACACCCCAGGACACGATTTAAGACATAAAAAAACTCTGCCAGCAGCACCTTTATGAACATGTTACATATGCATTTGACGATGAGGCGGTCCATGAAGCACTAACAGATAGTCCATTGTCCTGATAAGATGATGGTCAGCTGGCACAGTTCTGATAAGACTCCACAGAAGAGGGGGGGAGGGGGGTTGCAATAGATGAAGCTTTTCCTTAGTTTACACATTTACCATTTCACCACTCTCTGCAGAGAGTGGTGAAGGTTGCACAGAAGTCTGTGGGAGTCAGTCTCCCCACCATCACAGACATCTACACCTCCAGATGCAGAAAAAGAGCCACCTGCATCATGAAAGACCTCACTCACCCAGCACACTCACTCTTTGCACCACTCCCCTCGGGACGGAGGTTGAGGAGCATCAAATGTAGAACCACTAGACTGAGGAACAGCTTCTACCCTGAGGCTGTCAGACTCATGAATAAATAAATAATAAGAATAAACACTGCAAAATGTCACATCATACTGATACTGATCTGTTTCTTGTTGCTGCGTTCATCTGTGACCATCTGCTCATGTTCGTGCTGCTGTTTATAATGATGTTTTTCTACTACATTAGGGCTTAGTGTATTACTAGCTGATGTGATGTCTCTCTTAGTTAATCCTAGATGTTATTATTGTTTTTCTCTTGCATTTGTTGTTGGATGTAACTGGGACCCTGTGTACATAATCTCGTTTTCAACACATGTACTACATGCGGTGCAAATGACAATAAATTCTCTCTGACTCTCTGACTCTCTAAATTGATAAGTCTGCCTGTTCAGAGGCCAACCGGGGAGTCAGATTCAGATGATCTACAATTGTTGATTTATTCAGGCAGACTATTTTCTGTCAGCCTTGAGTTTGTAATGATAACCTTCCAAGGTCCGAAATGTCCAGATTAGGGTGCATTCCACTGGTCCATGCGCACGAGCCTCTTCAAGGTGGTTTTCATGCTGGCAAGTCCCAAAGTCGCAGGTGGCCTGTGATTCAAATCACTTCCAACTTATGATTTCACTCATAAATCAGCTGATTTTGAGTCCTCCAGCACAAACCAGACCTTCACATAGGCAGCAGCTTGTCGAGGTCCAAATTAGCTGCGACTGCCTTCTTTGTATGTTGATAACCCAGGATCCAAACTATTCCAAAAACAGGAAACCTGTTATCATAAATCCAATTGGGTGCCCTCGATCGACAGCAGAGGTGGACACCCACCCAGAGATATATCCAGTTGCATGCGTCTCGTCCGAGCAGATGAGGGTTCTCCAGGACCCTGCTGCTTTGTTGAAAAGATTTTGTAATATACGTCAAAAGTCCACTTGGTCCGATCCAAAACAGTAGTATCCATTTCGGGAGATTTGCAAAAATAAAAAATAAAGAGCTGCTTTGATACATTGCATCCAAGAGTCAATGGCTTTAAGCCTTTTTGTTGACTTTTAGCGTCTAGACATCCTTCTGTTACTTTTAGCTAGCCTTCTGATAACTTTATCATGCTGTTAGCTAACCATCCATCCATCCATCCATTTTCTTCCGCTTATCCGGGGTCGGGTCGCGGGGGTAGCAGCCTAAGTAGGGAGGCCCAGACTTCCCTCTCCCCAGCCACTTGGAGCAGCTCCTCTGGGGGAATCCCAAGGCGTTCCCAGGCCAGCCGAGAAACATAGTCCCTCCAGCGTGTCCTGGGTCTTCCTCTGGGTCTCCTCCCGGTGGGACATGCCCGGAACACCTCACCAGGGAGGCGTCCAGGAGGCATCCTAACCAGATGCCCGAGCCACCTCAACTGGCTCCTCTCGATGTGGAGAAGCAGCGGCTCTACTCCGAGTCCCTCCCGGATGACTGAGCTTCTCACCCTATCTCTAAGGGAGAGTCCAGCCACCCTGCGGAGAAAACTCATTTCAGCCGCTTGTATCCGAGATCTTGTTCTTTCGGTCATAACCCAAAGCTCATGACCATAGATGAGGGTGGGAACGTAGATCGATCGGTAAATTGAGAGCTTTGCCTTTTGACTCAGCTCTCTCTTCACCACGACAGACCGGTACAGCGCCCGCTTCACTGCGGACGCTGCACCTATCCGCCTATCGATCTCACGCTCCAGTTTTCCCTCATTCGTGAACAAGATCCCGAGATACTTAAACTCCTCCACTTGGGTAAGGACCTCCTCCCCGACCCGGAGAGGGCACGCTACCCTTTTCCGGCTCAAGACCATGGCCTCGGATTTGGAGGAACTGATCCTCATCCCGGCCGCATCACATTCAGCTGCAAACCGCTCCAGCGAAAGCTGTAGATCACGAGCTGATGAAGCCAATAGGACCACATCATCTGCAAAAAACAGAGAAGCGATTCTAAGGCCACCAAAACGGATCCTCTCAACACCTTGGCTGCGCCTAGAAATTCTGTCCATAAAAGTTATAAACAGAATCGGTGACAAAGGGCAACCTTGGCGGAGTCCAACTCTCACCGGAAACGAGCCTGACTTACTGCCGGCAATGCGGACCAAGCTCTGACACCGGTCGTACAGGGACCTAACAGCCCATATCAATGGGCCTGGTACCCCATACTCCCGGAGTACCCGCCACAGAACCCCCCGAGGGACGCGGTCGAATGCCTTTTCCAAGTCTACAAAGCACATGTAAACTGGTTGGGCAAACTCCCACGCACCCTCCAGGACCCTGTTGAGGGTGTAGAGCTGGTCTAGTGTTCCACGACCAGGACGAAAACCACACTGCTCCTCCTGAATCCGAGGTTCGACTATCCGACGGACCCTCCTCTCCAGAACCCCTGAATAGACCTTACCAGGGAGGCTTAAGAGTGTGATCCCTCTATAGTTGGAACACACCCTACGGTCCCCCTTTTTGAATAGGGGAACCACCACCCCAGTCTGCCAATCCAAGGGAACTGCCCCCGATGTCCACGCGATATTGCAGAGTCGCGTAAGCCAACACAACCCCACAACATCCAGAGCCCTAAGGAACTCAGGACGAATCTCATCCACCCCCGGAGCCTTGCCACCGCGGAGCTTTTTAACCACCTCGGCGACCTCAGCACCAGAGATTGGAGAGCCCGACCCAAAGTCCCCAGGCTCTGCTTCCTCAGTGGAAGACGTGCCAGTAGGATTGAGGAGGTCTTCGAAGTATTTCGCCCACCGACTCACAACATCCCGACACTGGACGAAAAGGCCTAATATCCGGGGAAATACAACAGTATGCAAGTGTCCGTATCTGCCACATATCCAATATGTTTCCGGTGCTATACGGGGAGATCTCATCTTTAACAGATCTTAGTACAGGATATCCCATGCATACCCATCTGTGATAGATCCTAGCACTGGATTTTTTCTGTATCCTCATACATGATAAATCCTAGTATAGGATATTTTCGGTATACACATCTGCGATAGATCCTAGTATAGAATATTTTATGCATACCCATACTTGAGAGATCCTAGTATTGGATATTTTCTGGATACCCATATGAGAAAGATCCTACTACTGCATATTTTCCAGATACATATCTGTGATAGATCCTAGTATTGGATATTTTCTGGATACCCATACATAATAAATCCTAGCATTGGATATTTCCGGATACAAATCTGTGACAGATCCTAGTATTGGATAGTCTTTGGATACACATCTGTGATAGATCCTAGTATTGGATATTTTCCAGATACCCATACACAAAAAATCCTACCATTGGATATTTGCCGGACACACATCTGTGACAGATCTTAGTATTGGATATTTTCTGGATACCCATAGATAATAAATCCTAGTATTAGATATTTTCCGAATACACATCTGACAGATCCACATATTGGATATTTTCCGGATATCCATACATAATAAATCCTAGCATTGGATATTTGCCGGATACACATCTGTGATAGATCCTAATGTTGGATATTTTTTGGATACCCATCTGACAGATCCTCATATAGGATATTTTCTGGATACCCATACATAATAAATCCTAGCACTGGATATTTTCCGGATACACATCTGTGATAGATCCTAATGTTGGATATTTTCTGGATACCCATCTGACAGATCCTCATATAGGATATTTTCTGGATACCCATACATAATAAATCCTAGCATATGGATATTTTCCGGATATACATCTGACAGATCCTAGTATTGGATATTGTCTAGATACCCATACTTAAAAAATCCTAGCATTTGGATACTTTCCGGATACACATCTGTGATAGATCCTAATATTGGATATTTTCTGGATACCTATACATAGTAAATCCTAGTATTTGACATTTTCCAGATACACATCTGACAGATCCTCATATTAGATATTTTCTGGATACCCATACATAATAAATCCTAGCATTTGGATATTTCCGGATACACATCTGACAGATCCTAGTATTGGATATTGTCTGGATACCCATACATAAAAAATCCTAGCATTTGGATACTTTCCGGATACACATCTGTGATAGATCCTAATGTTCAATATTTTCTGGATACCCATACATAGTAAATCCTAGTATTTGACATTTTCCGGATACACATCTGACAGATCCTCATATAGGATATTTTTTGGATACCTATACATAAAAAATCCTAGCATTTGGATAATTTCCAGATACACATCTGTGATAGATCCTAATATTGGATATTTTCTGGATATCCATACATATTAAATCCAAGTATTGGATATTTTCCAGATACACATCTGACAGATCCTAGTATTGGATATTGTTTGGATACCCATACATGAAAAATCCTAGTATAGGATATTTTCCGTATATATATATATATATATATATATATATATATACTGTTACTCCCAAACTCCCTCCTAAACAATTTAAATTTACATACTGTATACAATATTTTAAATAAACAATCCATACAGCATGTGTTGTTTATGTAAAATATTGTATATATAGTAGTATTAAAATTTAAATTGTTTATTTAAGAAGGGAGTTTGGGAGTAACAGGTGATGAGTGTGATTGCAACTTGGCACGTGTCATGACAAAAGTTGACTGAACTTGAACTATCCTACTTTGCTGTTTTTCACTTATCGCTAGTGGACGTGTTCCCACCAGCAATATGCATGGTCCAACGCACCTCATGGTCCCAAACACCTGTGATAAACGAGGGACTATATAAAACTAACAAACCGGTGTGTGTGTTTGTCTTTTTTTTAAAGTAAAAACTAATTTAAATTATTTTCAGAAATGCTGTCTTGAATAATTTTGTAGATGTTGAACAACACTATGCAAAACATTAAAATTTCTTTGTTTAAAAGAGCATTTCTTGTACAGTAGTTTGTTTTGGGCATGTTTTATGTTTGAGTTTTTTGTTAAATAAGTTCTATTCTATTCACATAATAAATGTTTACTCAGCAGAGGTAAAAAGTAATACTGACAATAATTCACATTAGCCTTTAAAGAACCTTGACCAAAAGACATTTTTCATCTTATTTTGTTCACTTCTGCTTAGTTGAGAAAGTCCCAATTGTTCCTTTAGGACTAAGGCATTACCATCTGGTTCCCACTGAAAACCCATTCGGGGCCCGTTAAACCCATACAAAAAGGCCTAATATCTGGGGAGATACAACAGTATGCAAGTTTACATATCTGCCACATATCCAATATGTTTCTGGTGCTATACGGGGAGATCTCATCTTTAACAGATCTTAGTACAGGATATCCCACGCATACCCATCTGTGATAGATCCTAGTATTGGATATCTTCTGGATACCCATCCATAATAAATCCTAGTATTGGATATTTTCCAGATACCCATACATGAAAAATCCTAGAGTAGGATATTGTCTGGATATGTATATTTAACTGTACACTTGCATATTGTGTGTGTGTGTGTGTGTGTGTGTGTGTGTGTGTATGTGCGTGTGTGTGTGTGTGTGTGCAGGGGGTTATGGAGAACAAGATCTGTGAGTTTGGTGGTCCTATCACTGTGTTTAGTTGGAAATCCTAACCCCAATTTGTTAAAATACAAATACCCATAATTCATAGGGAGAACGTAGGACGGACAGGAATCTCATAAATTGCGGTCAGGGAGTTATGGAGAACAAGATCTGTGAGTTTGGTGGTCCTATCACTGCGTTTAGGTGGAAATCCTAACCCCAATTTGTCCAAATACAAATACCCATAATTCATAGGGAGAACGTAGGACGGACAGGAATCTCATAAATTGCGGTCAGGGAGTTATGGAGAACAAGATCTGTGAGTTTGGTGGTCCTATCACTGCGTTTAGTTGGAAATCCTAACCCTTGGTCAAAATACCATAATCCAAAAAAAAAGTGTTGGGAAAGTGTTGAAAGTTCCGATCAGCTCTGCAAGGTGCTGGCCAATATCTTTAACACCTCATGCCCTGTAGACAGATCCCGTCTGCCTGAAGACCACACCACCATCATCCCAGTCCAAAAAAGCTCTACAGTGACTGCTCTGAATGACTGTTGGCCAGGCCCTCACCCGATAGTCGCTAAATGCTTCGAAAAACTGTTCATGACCCACATCAAAACAACCATCATCAACAAGGACCCTCGAGTATGCATACTGTGAGAACCAATCAACAGAGGATACCATCTCCTCTGTGGTCCACACTGCTCTCACCCACCTGGAACAGAAGGACTCATACACCCATATGACCAAAAAAACATGCTTGTTAGGCTGATTGGTGACTCTAAATTGACCCTAGGTGTGAGTGTGAGAGTGGATGGTTGTTTGGTGTGAGTGAGACAGGTCCCTCTTGTAAATGAGTCCCCGTGACTCAACGAGGCTAGCCTGTATAAATAAAGGTTGAATGAATGAATGAATGAATATGCTCTTTGTGGACTTCACATCTGCCTTCAAAATCATGATCCCCCAAACCCTGATGGACAAATTACTCACACTAGGACTAAGCCCCTCCATTTGCAACTGGTTCCTTGACTTCTAAACAGACTTCAGTCAGTGATGATCCACAATCAACTTCTCCTCTTCCACCATAACCCTCAGCACTGGCTCTCCTCAAGGATGTGTGTTGAGCCCTCTCCTGTTCACTCTGCTCACCAGTGATGTCAGTAACGCGTTACAAAGTAACGCGTTACTCTGGTCGGACCACTTTTTTCAGTAACTAGTAATCTAACGCGTTGCTTTTCAAACTGCAGTAATCAGATTAAAGTTATTTTCTCCAAATTATTGTGCGTTACTTAGTTATTTGTCATTTTCTGTAGTACTGTAATTTTATTTTATTTCCTCAATGCGTCTCTCTCGGCAGGGGAGTGATTAAAAAAAGATGCGGAAATTCGGTCACAGCTGACTGAAACCTGACACCGCAGCGTGCGTGACAGTCAGGAACAGATATAAACAGACTGGACTGAGCTGAGGACGGTGCGCTCACTCGGAGCTGAGAGGAGGAGATTTTACTGCAGTTCAGTTATGGAGGCTCAGGAGTAAGATACGCTTTTTCCAGCTGGAAATACCGGCACTATTTTGAGTTTCTTTCAGCAAAGGATGACAACTGCAACATAACGGTGCGTTGTACGCTCTGTGCTGGCGAGAAAGTGCTTTCTTGCTTCAAAAACACAACTTCAAACCTAAAGAAACAT
>JBBPBX010010632.1:26734-38492 GCA_038048925.1 Garcialebias charrua
ATATTTTTTACTCATTTACATATATATATATATATATATATATATATATATATATATATATATATATACTGTATATAATGAATATTTATATACATTTATATCTACATAAACAACTACTGTAGTTCATCCGCAGCTGACTTCAACAATACACATCTACTGTATACAGATCACAGCATCATTTGTTTACTCCACGACTCACCTCCGACATTATTCTTGACACAGTTGATGTGCCCAGGCGGTAGCTGGCAGCGACACTCTGTTCAGAGCAACCAGTCGCCAAGATGCGCAGCGTGACTGCCACTCTCTGTGCAGCGAGGACAGGAGAGCGGTGGCTGCCCTGATGGAGAAGAAACGGTGCTAACCGCCCAACTAGCTCATCGAACTTGCTGGAATTCATTCGAAAATACTGGAAATGCTTCTCGCTGTCCATCATTTGCATGTCCATAACCAAAGTATTAAACTCTCCTTCTTCATCCCTGGTCTCGT
Organism: Garcialebias charrua; assembly: GCA_038048925.1. Classification (NCBI taxonomy): domain Eukaryota; kingdom Metazoa; phylum Chordata; class Actinopteri; order Cyprinodontiformes; family Rivulidae; genus Garcialebias; species Garcialebias charrua. Next base: position 27,221 of record JBBPBX010010632.1, read on the forward strand.
TTAATGGCCTCACGTACCACCTTCTTTTTCTTCTTTTACGTTTTTTTAATAACAATAACAGGCAAACAATCTCTTCCTCTCTTCTTCTTGACGCCATTTTTTTTCGCGCTGAAAAACTAGCGGAAGTGACGATCGGAAGTGACGATAGAAGGAAATGACGTTAGAATTTGGAGTGAAAACACGAGAATCAACACGAGAACGAAAGCCGAGCTGTAGCAGCGAAAACATACGCACAAAATACGCGCGTAGAGTCGCGTATACGGAGGACGCTTCAGTGTATCTCGGCCTTAAGCCTAATTGGAATAAAATACGTGTAAAAAAGGGAATGAAAAATGAACACCGGTATATATGAAGACTCTGAATTTAAAATATACGATTTAGATGACCAGATTGATTTCAATTTCTTTTCAATGAACAATGATTGTGAATATTATAATGAAGCACAATTTAATAATATAAGAACAACAACAAATGACTTTTCTATTGTTCACATAAACAGTAGATGTATACATGCAAATGTATGTAAAATAACTGATAATTTGAAACAATTAATGTACATAGGAACTTTAATATAATAGCACTCACGGAAACATGGCTTAAAGAAGGAAATATGAATGATGTGTATATTGATGAATAGGAATTTTACCATATGAACAGAATTAACGGAAGAGGAGGTGGAGTAACTCTATATGCTAATAAGGAAATAAACTGTAAAAAAAAAAGAAATGTCAGTAATAGTAGATAATATTATTGAAATAATAACAATTGAAATACAAAATAGCAATTCAAAAAATATATTAATAAGTTATGTATATCGACCACCAGACTCAGATATAGAGATATTCACTGATCACATCATGAAGTTACTGGAAAAGGCATCAAATAAGGCAGTATTTTTGTGTGGAGACTATAATATTGATCTGCGGTGCTGGGCAACGCTAATCCAAAAATTTGTTCCGCTATTTCTAAAGCACTAATTTATTTATTTAGGTCCGCTATTTCAAAAGCACTAATGACTTATGAAAATTAGGGGAAGCTAATTTCTAATCCGCTAAATAAATTCAACAATTGGTAGCCAGCAAGTTATGCAATATTTGCACTACACTGCCAACTAGCGGTTGTTACGGTCCCTGACCTCCAGTATGGGGAGCTCTCTTCATGAGACACCTTTTCTTATCCTTTCCTGTGTTTCAGGTCTACTTTGCTGTCTACCTGGCTGCCACAGGTGTTTGGTGTTACAGCTCGTCAGCTGCTCCATAAAGAACTTCACCTCAGATGTGTCAAGTCCCTTTTCCCTGTGTTTGCTTGTTTGTTTTTTCTCTTTTCTACTTTGTAAAATAAACATATTCTTTTATTGACATCAACTGTTAGTTTTTTTATGTTACACCTAGTGCCATATTTTTACCTACTTAACTCAAGTTGCCTTTTTGGACATGCATGAATATATTTGTATACATTGTACTTGTCTGTAGTAGAGAGAACATTAATCTTCTCTTGGCGGTGCAAATTCTGCTAACACAAAACGTGTAACTACTTAAAACTTTTAGTTACTTTCACCCATGCTTCCAAAAGTCAACAATTGTTTGTTCTGCATCTGACTGTTAGCAAAATATCTTATGAACAACTGAATAGATTTTGATTAAACGTTCAAGAAATATTCATTGAATGGCTCTCTACGACTGGTTGACTTTTAAAATACATCCAATTCTAGATGGCTGCCACAGCTAACTGAACTTAAAAATCACAAAATTGACTACAACTCAGTCAATTTGACAAAAATTGAGATAAAATTTGGTGTGGTAGTAGCTGAGATTCATTCCCAAAGCATAAGCAAAGGACTTTTAGAATGCATAAGATCTTTCTTTAAAATTATAACGTTATTTATTTGGAATCAATGGTGTTGGTCTGTTAGCAAAATATCTCATGACCCTCTGGACAGATTTTGAAAAATCTTTCAAGAAATAATAAACTGATGTTTCTTTACTGCTGATTAACTTTTGGATACATTTGAATTGAAGATGGCTGCAGCAGGCAATTGAAATAAGCCAAACTCAAAAATGGTTATAATTCAGTTAATTTTACAGATATGGAGTTAAGTGATTGTTTGTTTAAAGTTATTTTATATATTCTTTTAAATAATGGGGTGATATAAGATTTTTTTCTTCTTTCTGCACTCTTCATTCAATGTTTTATTTTTGATGAACTTGTTTTATTTTGTCTCTTTTAAATGAATGAATAAATAAATTAAAATATTAAATAGCTTTACATCTGCTAAGTTCTTGGCATAAACCAACACAGACATGTTCCTGTTTTTAGTGTTTTACATGCTTTATATTGTAGCTGTATTATGATATGATGCGAAGCCACAGAGCTCCAGGGGAAGCTGAAAGCAGCTGCCTGGAGACAGAGCCCCCACCCCGGGATGAAAAAGAAAAACACACCGCTGAAGCCCCTTGAGATAGATGGAATGTCCGGCGTAAAACTAACTTGACCACGGTTTAATGTGACGCAGATGTGTTTATATAGCTTTGCAAACATTGAAAGTTGTTGTCTTGCGGTGTTGAGTGTAAAATATTTCCACACAACCCACATGTTACGATGAAAAGTCGGCTAGCTGCTAGCTAAGATGCTACTCACCAGTCACCAGTGTTGTCAGATCTTGCGACAGAAACAAGCGTCCAGCTCCATGAAAACAATCCATAACCAATTGTGACCAGCTCCATGAAAAAAACCCATAAGTAAACGACCAGCTCTTTCAAAACGATGCCAAAACAAACCCAACAGAGTACTCAGTTAGTCCTCAGGTTTGTAGCTGCCTGCAAACTATGAACTGGATTTCCTGAATGTGAGGCGGGTCTTGTTACTCTGGGTTCATGAGACACACCTCCGTTCAGGAAATCCATTCCATAGTTTGAAGTCAACGTGCATCATGGGTTGGATCGATTCTACTATCGATAGCTACGAGAGCCAGTGCGCCGCAGACAAAATAACGTTACCCCATTTCGTTTTTACTGATAGATAATTAGTTATTACCGGTACTGCATTTTAAATAAAAATAGCACAAATCCGCTTATGAATTATAAAAGTTAGTCAATCCGCTGTAACGCTGACAAATTGTTTAGGTCCGCTATAAGCGGATTAGCGCTCCCTAGCGGTCTGGCGCCCACCTTTGCATGTTACCAACCTTTTTGGCAGAGGGACACTTGAGTTTAAATGTCTTATTTAATATCACTACAGTGGTGTATGTTGTGATGTATCAGGTAAGTCAGATACGATGAAATGTCCAGTCAGTAACTGTTATCCAACAAGGAGATCATTTAAAGTAAAGTTTCATTTCTATTGTGGTTTGACTGCTGTATTTTTAAACTACTTAACACAAAATTAATGTCATTCAGCTGTGAGGATGGAGAGAAGGAAGAGAAGATGACAGAGGAATCAGGACAGACTGGGGAAGGCAACAGGTTGGTCTAATGCAGATGGAAGTGAGGGAACAGCTACTTAATCACAAGCAATAACGTGCAAACATTATTTTTAAAAACTGTATTAAGATCTGTAATTTTTACAACTAATATATAATGCTTTTTTGACCATATGACAAAACAAAGGGTGAAGGAGACAGACACGAGGTCAGTGATAGAGGAGACAAGTGATTACATCAGGTAGGAATCAAAACTAACTAACTATGATCAAAACTAAATTGTTAAAAAATATATATGAAGTAGCATAATGTGTATTGTATTAGTTAGACAATTAGAAAGAGTTATTCATTTTGTTCTGTTACTGAAAGAGTATTATTGTTTGAACTGATTGTTTGAAAAAAGGGGCAGATATAATAAGATATTTTCTTCTTTCTGCTACCTTTCATTTTTTGGCCCTCCCCCTCTCCCACATCGGTGCTTCTGATCATAATTTGTGTTATGCTAAAGCCAGCATACAGGCCACTGGTGAAAGTCACAAAACCAGTTCGCAAGCAGATACGAGTGTGGCTAGAGGGGTCTTCAGAGGCACTCCAGGACTGTTTCGACACCACAGATTGGGGTATGTTCAAAGAAGCTGCTACCACAAATAACAACACATGTCTCCAGGAGTACTCAGACACTGTATGTTCATACATCACCAAGTGCAGCACAAATCCGCTTATGAATTATAAAAGTTAGTAAATCCGCTGTAAAGCTGACAAATAGTTTAGGTCCGCTATAAGCGGATTAGCGCATTAGCGCTCTCTAGCGGTATAGTGCCCAGCTTTGTTGATCTGGGTATCAAAACAGAAACAAACAACATTGGTACATTTATAAATTCAATGTAAAGCCAAAATCTTCATCCATTGATAACAAAACCTACAAGAATAACATCTCATAGCGTCGCAACAATTAATAACATTTTTACAAACATAATAAATAAAGACATAATAAGTGGTATTTTGACTACAGATGTAAGTGACCATTTACCTGTTTTCACAATTTACAAAAACGAACAATGTAGTACAAAAATAGACACAAACAAGAAAAATATGATAAACACGTAAAAAAAAATCCTTGGATAAATTAAAAAATGATTTGTTAAAGCAAAATTGGAAAGATGTGTATGTTAAATGGCAAATGGAGCTTACTTATATAGCGCTTTCCAGCCCCCTATGAGGGGCCCCAAAGCGCTTCACAGTACCAGCCATCCACCCATTCATACACACATTCATACACCGGTAGCAGTAGCCTGCCATGCAAGACGCTGCCCGTCCTACCGGGAGCAACTCGGGGTTAAGTGTCTTGCCCATGGACACAACGAGGTATGCAGTGACCAGGGATCGAACCCGGGACCTTCCGGCTGGCTGCCCTGCCTCTACACCATCTCGGTTAATGACGTAAATAGAGCATATGATGCATTTATGAATATTTTAGTAGGTCTGCATGAAAAAAATTGTGTACAACAAAAAATTTATAAAACGAGGTGTTGTTGATAAACCATGGATGACATAAGGGTTAATAAATGCATGTAAAAAAAGAACAACTTGTACTCGTGCTTCTTGAAATTAAGAACAAAAGAAACAGAAGAGATACAAGAAATACAAAAACAAGTTGGTGTGGATAATAAGAAAACACAAGAAGTATTATAGTGAGTTATTACCATACCATACCATACTACTTTATTTATAGAGCACTTTAAACAGTGACAAGGCCAACCAAAAGTGCTGTACAAACAAACAAACAACAGGCAACACACAACAATGAAGTACAAAAAATAGACATGAAAACATCGCAGATCATAAATAAAACAACCAAACATAGATCAGCTGGTGTTGAAAGCGACAGAATAGTAATGGGTCTTCAGACGGGATTTGAACACCAAGAGTGAGGGGGCCTGTCTGACGAGCAGAGGTAACTCGTTCCAAAGTCTTGGGCCTGCTGCAGAGAAAGCCCTGTCACCTCTGCGCTTAAGACGAGTCCCTAGGATTGTCAAAAGTACCTGGTCCGCCGACCTCAGAGCACGTCGTGGGGCATATGGGTGTATCAAATCAGCGAGATAGGCAGGGGCAAGACTGTTCAGCCATTTGTAGACATACAGGAGGATTTTGAACTGGATATGAAGATATTAGATGAAAGTAATGTAAAAACACGTGGAGAATAATGAATAGTGTCTTGAAAAATCAGAAAACAAGAACATGTACAGTACTCCTGAGTATTTTGTAAAGGACGGAAATGAAATGTATGACAAGAATGAAAATGTGGATGGATGTAATGAAGGTTTTGTGAATATTGGCCCAAGTCTTGCAGCAAAAATACCAAAAACTGATACGATTGTAAACCACACAGTTACAAATTGTACCAATACTATGCTTCTTGTTGAGACTGATAAAGAAGAAAAACTGAAAGTTATGCACCATAACTCATGTTCCCTGAAGGAAGGGAACGAGGTGCAACATAAATGCTATGGGAAATTGCGCTCTGCGCGGTTACCTGAAGCAATACAATCACGCCTTTACGGCAGGGGCGTCAGCGTCACGCCAGAGACCCCGCCCTCTGGGTATTTAAGGTGCTGACGCCCATCCTACTTCCTCCAAAATGCACTTCACCGAGCTTTCAGCATTGAAAAGGGCCAAGTATGTTGCACCTCGTTCCCTTTGTAGTGGGACAGCACTCTCATGTCAATTACTGGATGTGGGCCGCTTCACATCTCTCTGAAACTCTGAGTGTTACTTGTCTTGGAACTCTCAAGGAGACAAGTGGACACTATTTTGTTATAATTATTTTGAATTAATGGACACCATCCATCCATCCACCTGTATGTACCTTTCAGCATTAATGGTGCCTTCACAGATGTGTAAGTTACCCATGCCTTGGGCACTAATGCACCCCCATACCATCACAGATGCTGGCTTTTGAACTTTGCGCCTATAACAGTCCTGATGGTTCTTTTCCTCTTTGGTCCGTAAGACACGACGTCCACAGTTTCCAAAGACAATTTGAAATGTGGACTCATCAGACCACAGAACACTTTTCCACTTTGCATCAGTCCATCTCAGATGAGCTCGGGCCCAGCAAAGCCGGCGGCGTTTCTGGATCTTGTTGATGAATGGCTTTTGCTTTGCATAGTAGAGCTTTAACTTGCACTTACAGATGTAGCGACGAACTGTAGTTACTGACAGTGGTTTTCTGAAGTATTCCTGAGCCCATGTGGTGATATCTTTTACACACTGATGTCGGTTTTTGATGCAGTACCGCCTGAGGGATCGAAGGTCACGGGCATTCAATGTTGGTTTTCGGCCTTGCCCCTTACGTGTAGTGATTTCTCCAGATTCTCTGAACCTTTTGATGATATTACGGACCGTAGATGGTGAAATTCCTAAATTCCTTGCAATAGCTCGTTGAGAAAAGTTGTTCTTGAACTGTTCGACAATTTGCCCACGCATTTGTTCACAGAGTGGTGACCCTCGCCCCATCCTTCTATGTGGATGACTGAGCATGTCAAGGAAGCTGCTTTTATACCCAATCATGGCACCCACCTGTTCCCAATTTGCATGTTCACCTGTGGGATATTCCAAATAAGTGTTTGATGAGCATTCCTCAAATTTCTCTGTCTTCTTTGTCACTTGTGCCAGCTTTTTTGAAACATGTTGCAGGCATCAAATTCCAAATGAGCTAATAATTGCAAAAAATAACAAAGTTTACCAGTTCGAACGTTAAGTATGTGGTCTTTGCAGTGTGTTCAATTGAATATAGGTTGAAAAAGATTTGCAAGTCATTGTATTCTGTTTTTATTTGCGATTTCCACAACGTGCCAACTTTTCTGGTTTTGGGCTTGTAAATAAATAAAAAACTTCAATGTGTTTTTCATGTTTTGACTCTAGATGATTGAAGTCATTCTTGCTGGTCTATGTTCAGAAATGATTTTTAATGTCCTCCTGTGAATATGGATCCATAATATTTAACTTTTGTCTCTGTTTTGTGGTTATTTGTATGTTCATTATGTGAGAATGTTAAATTGTTTTCCCTGAAGTTTCCATTAATATTAAAACAAAACTCTTAGTTTCCAGTGACCAGTCTCACTTCAGGCTGACTGTAGAACATCTCCAGATGTTGCTCACCAAATGTCACCAAGATCTCATGTGGAATTTCAAAATAAAGGCCCTCCAAAGTTGGACATTTTCCATGTAATTTTCCCTAAGTTGCTGTGTTTGTTGCTCGTTCTTCAGGATGTTGTAGAAACAGTGAGGGTAAGTACGACTTTACCACAAATCACATCATTACTGTGCAGAAAGTTTGTCTCATTGAAATGCAACATAGTTCAAGTAAAAACAGGAATGCTTAATTTAAAATAATTTATATGTTTAATATTTTTAAGAGACAATAACCATTTGTAAAAATAACAGTTAAATGTACATTCATTTCAGAAATGACATTTATAACATTTTAACATCAAGTGTTTCTTTTTACTGGTAAATTTTGAGAATTACAAGAGCTTTGTGTTATTTGTCCATGTCGACCAAAATCACTGGAGGTTTCTGGTTAGTGTGCATAAAAATTATACTTATTGTTCTCTGAGAACATTTTAATTTAAAGTTTCATATTTTGATTTGTGCAGAAACTCTGTGAACCACACAGTCTTTGTGGTGGATCAAGTTCAGCAGAAGACAATTCAAAACCTGCTGCAAAATAGAATAGAAGAGACCTTTATTATCATTGCACATGAATACAGTGAAATCTGGGTTTAGTAAAAACAGTAAAATATAAAACAATATAAAAATATAAACTGTATTAAAGTTAATAACAGGTTTGAAACACTCCAAATGTGCAACACAAGCAGATTGATATTACACCAGTTGTCCCTTATTCAGTTTTTATTACAGATTTTGTTAAGTTCAGTAACGGTGGACAGATAAAAACTATATTTAAATCTGTTTGTTCTTGTCTTGATTGATCTGTACCTTTTCCCTGATGGTAACAGTTCTCATATTATCTAATAAATAATAATATAAATAAATCATCCACAAATAATTTTGTAACAACAGCAAGTATGACATCATTAACAGCTTTTATTTTGAAAACTCACAAAGGTTACCATAATTCATAGTGTTTGTGTGCACAACAAAACCATCATTTTGGAAGTGGAGACTGGCTTGACAACATTTTTTACTGCCTGACGTTCTCAGAGTTGGGGCAGGAGCTACATGTCAGACCACCACCAACCACATGTTTTTTTTCTGTTACAGATGAAGTTCATGTTAATAAATGTTGTGAAGCTGAGAAGAGTTCCTGGGTGAGCGATTCATCAGTTCACTGGTATCAAACCAAACATCAGGGTTACACAGGTATGTATTTATTTACTGCAGTCTAAAGTGAAGTGTGGAGCTAAGCTGTGTTAGGAACTGTTTGGATCCTGCAGTCAAGCTGTCCACCATTCAGATTTTTTAAAAATCTTGCTCTTCTTCACAGCTTGTTACAGCATCACGATGCGTTCAATTTCAACTAGAAAATGCACTCGCTACACCAACATATCCAGGAATTCAGAAATAGAAAATGTCTGGTATATTAGTTTAAATATTTCTGGACATATCATGAGAAAAGTCACTTCAATATGTTCACTTATTAAAATGCTCTAACAACAAACAAAAACTCATGATGTCATCAACGCGTTTCATTCAAAATAATATTTTAAGTGGTTTTACTGTGATATATATAGATACACATAATGTCATAAAAACTTATGTAATTCCTCAGGAAAAAATTAATTTGCAAGAACATAAGTTTCGTCCTACAGATTATAAACTCTTATTTGCCACAGGTGTTGAGAAATTCCAGAAGTTTGTTAAACTCAGTTCTGGTGGTTTTTTAGTGATGACAGGATGCATCCATGCAGCCTACGTGATTTACAAACCGGATTTCAAAAAAGTTGGGACATTAAACAAATTGTGAATAAAAACTGAATGCAATGATGTGGAGGTTAGAGCTGGGCCATATTATATCGTTACCGGTTTTACCGGTATAAAAAGCTGTCCCGGGCAAAAAAGTTATATCTTGATATGCTAATTTCATGACGTAATACATAATGGCGCCCCGCCCCCTTAACAAACGAGCGCTTCAAACCAACAAACTGAAGTGCGCACCTCCCCTCCACCAGTCTGCCTGCAATACTGTACTTGCTAGCTAAAATGCTAAAAACAAACAACTCGCGTCTCTCTCAGCTTCTGTCCCCCTGCTTAAACTCCAGGTAGAGAGAGCTCAAATGCCTCCCCCTCCCCGCTCTGAGCAGTCGGTGCTGTGTGTCTCCCTCGCTGAACCGTCTTTACAAACACGAGCGGCTCCACGGACCAAGAGTCAGGTAATCAGAGACAGATCATCTAAAAAAGCTAAGTCTGGTCCTCTAGACATGTTCAGAGGACCAGACTTAGCTTTTTTAGATTTTTCTACCTGGATTATTGAGCATGCATCAGGGTGTGCAGAGACAGATCAGTTAAAAAAAAAAAAGAATAATTCCTGCATGAATAGATAAGACTTTTTTTATCTAAATAACAGATCTTTTTTTTTTTATATATATACTTGGGAGACTGAATACTTTACTAAATAAAGTAATTTCAGTAAAATTACCCCTTGTTGTTTTTTTAAATTTTATATACATAATACTGCAAAGCAACATGTTGAGTTAATTTTGTCAAATAAATAAATTTATTTTTTGTTTTGTTTGTTTTTTTGGTTACAGTATATCACGAAATTTATCGTTATCGTGATAATGCTCTGAAATATCACAATATAATTTTTGAGCCATATCGCCCACCCCTATGTGGAGGTGCCAACATCTAATATTTTATTCAGAATAGAACACAAATCACAGATCAAAAGTTTAAAATGAGAGAATGTATCATTTTAAAGCAAAAATATGTTGTTTCAAAATTTCATGGCGTCAACAAATCCCAAAAAAGTTGGGACAAGTCCATTTTTAATCACTGTGTGGCATCCCCCCTTCTTCTTACAACACTCAACAGACGTCTGGGGACAGAGGAGACCAGTTTCTCAAGTTTAGAAATAGGAATGCTCTACATTCATGTCTAATACAGGCCTCTAATGCCCTTTATCCATAGGGCCTGTTCGCGCTTGTTCAGTCTCCTTCGTAACTAGTTAACAACTAGTTATGGAGTGTACCCACAGGGGCCTGTTCACGTGAAACCAGACCTATTTTGGTGCCTGCCTCACTGGGGTACATAGGTCTGGTTCTTGTAGGGTCCAGTTATGACATCAGCACAGTGTGGTCACTGATTGGTCAGGGGGCGTATTCCTAGGTCGGAGGGCGGAGATTCAGTCTTCCAGGAAATCCAATCCACAATTTTCTTTTTCACCCGCAACTACAAATAACACCAGTCTTTCCTTTTTTTTAACTGTTACAATTTCATTGACATGTAACATTTACAGTATTCAAATAAAGATGCTTTGATATTTTGATTGGAATTGATTGATTACATATTGTTAAGTTTACAGTATATTACAAATTACATTTTAGAGTTTGGAACACACTTGTTGATCAACTGGGACAATGGAGGAGCGCAGATTTTTTAGGACACATGCCACTTGTCCAAAGTAGTGTACTCCACCATCATCAATGTGTGTATATACTGTATATATAAAAATATATACATGTATATATACTGTATATATGTGTGTATATGTATAAATATATATACGTATGTAACGTATATGTGTATATATGTATGCATGTCTATATATTGTTATATATATATGTGTATATATACAGTATATACACACATATAAGTGTATATATATATATA
>JBBPBX010010632.1:38510-57527 GCA_038048925.1 Garcialebias charrua
ATACATATATACACATATACGTTACATACGTATATATATTTATACATATACACACATATATACAGTATATATACATGTATATATTTTTATATATACAGTATATACACACATTGATGATGGTGGAGTACACTACTTTGGACAAGTGGCATGTGTCCTAAAAAATCTGCGCTCCTCCATTGTCCCAGTTGATCAACAAGTGTGTTCCAAACTCTAAAACATTTGTAATATACTGTAAACTTAACAATATGTAATCAATCAATTCCAATCAAAATATCAAAGCATCTTTATTTGAATACTGTAACTGTTACATGTCAATGAAATTGTAACAGTTAAAAAAAAGGAAAGACTGGTGTTATTTGTAGTTGCGGGTGAAAAAGAAAATTGTGGATTGGATTTCCTGGAAGACTGAATCTCCGCCCTCCGACCTAGGAATACGCCCCCTGACCAATCAGTGACCACACTGTGCTGATGTCATAACTGGACCCTACAAGAACCAGACCTATGTACCCCAGTGAGGCAGGCACCAAAATAGGTCTGGTTTCACGTGAACAGGCCCCTGTGGGTACACTCCATAACTAGTTGTTAACTAGTTACGAAGGAGACCGAACAAGCGCGAACAGGCCCTATGGATAAAGGGCATAACTGTTCAATCATCTTGGGCCTTCTTTGTTGCACCTTCCTCTTTATGATGTGCCAAATGTTCTCTATAGGTGAAAGATCTGGACTGCAGGCTGGACATTTCAGTACTCGGATCCTTCTCCTACGTAGTCATGATGTTGTGATTGCTACAGAATAGGGGTGCAAATCTCTGTGTCTGGAGAATTGTTTAGATTCCGATTTCTGATTCACCGATTCACTTAAAAATCAATTCTAAAACTATTTTCATCCCAGGATCGATTTTCGATTCAGAATCAATTTTCGATTCTGAAACGATTTTCGATTGAAATCATGAAAAGATTAAACAATAATGTAAACAAATAAAACATTTATTTAAACCAATAATGTATGCTTGTAGCAAACATTAATAATGTCAAATAATACAGTATAAATACAGCAGATGGGTATATGAATAGAATGCAGCAGCTTTAATCGGGTCCTGGAGGTCACTGGTGCCTATATCCAGCAGTCACTGTGCGAGAGGCAGGGGACACCCTGGACATGTCTCCAGTCCATCACAAATAATTCAAAATACAAACGTAAACAAAGATTTCAGCCTACTGTATTGCATAAACATTTAACTCAAAATAAAATAGACTTCAAAATCATATTGCATTCATCCATGTTTCAAATGTGTATGGATGGATTTTGTTTAAAAGATTTGTTTGGTAAATCTTTTCAACAAAAGCCATCTATCCATCATCTTTACCCGCTTTATCCTTATCGGGTCCTGGAGGTCACTGGTTCAGGTCAGATTTCTTCTTCTTTCTGCCACCTTTCATTTATGTATTCTTTCATATACTATGAGATATGGTTTTATTTTCTTTATCTTTTGGGTTTTAATGTAAAAAAAATTTTGATTTTGGGGCTTTTAGAATCAATTCTGAATCGCCAGGACTAAGAATCTAGATTCTTTAAAATTGTAATTTTTTCCTGCACCGCTACTGCAGAATGTGGTCTGGCATTATCTTGTTGAAAATCCAGGGTCTTCCCTAAAAGAGATGACGTCTAGATGGGAGCATATGTTGTTCTAGAACCTGAACATAGTTCTCTGCATTAATGGTGCCTTTCCAGACATGCAAGCTGCCCATGCCACAAGCGCTCATGCAACCCCATACCATCAGTGATGCAGGCTTCTGAACGGAGCGTTGATAACAACTTGGGCTATCCTTGTCCTCTCTGGTCCGGATGACATGGCGTCCCAGTGTTCCATAAAGAACTTCAAATCTCATCTGACCACAGAACAGTCTTCCATTTTGCCACACTCCATTTTAAATGACCCCTGGCCCAGTGCAAACGTCTGAGCTTGTGGAGCTTCCTTAGAAGTGGCTTCTTCTTTGCACTGTAGAGTTTCAGCTGGCAATGGTGGATGGCACAGTGGATTGTGTTCACTGACGATGCTTTCTGGAAGTATTCCTGAGCACATTGGCCCTCATGCACGAAAATGTTCGTATTTTTATCCTAAATTTCTCCTACTTTTGTTCGTACGAAGCGTTCGTACGAACATGCCACGTCAGATCCAACAAAGTCTTCTATCCACAGGAAAAGCGTGTAAACGGGCTGCTTAAAGTTGATGGATCCCACCTGTTCTACTCACCTGCGCGTGCTCGCGGGAAGGTAATTTACATAATTTCCACCCCTCAAAACACCATATAAGGCCACGTTTCCTGCCTTCTGACAGCAGGAAGTGTCCATTCATTCAAACTCAAGAAGTAAAAGGAGGAACTTCACGCGTTCGGAGATCTGCTCTCAGTGCGCTGTGGCTACCCCCCCACCCCCCCGCAAGTGTCGGATGGTCAAATATCTTTAATTTTAGTGTACTGTGTTACATTATAGTTTCACTTATTCAGAAGAGCCGTGGCGCACCGCTACCCCCCCCCCCCGCAAGTGTCGGATGTGTTTTTCAACAGAAGCATTTTAAATTGTCTCGAAACTACAGTTAACTTCATATTAATATTGTAGTGCATATGTTTTGTCTCCCGTGGGTCGTACAGTATCAGAAATCAAGAATAAATGGTTTGATCTGAAAATGGCTTCAAACAAACATCTCGCCGCAGCACGGACAGGAGGTGGTCAGGAGATGGTGGACAATAAATGCCACGCTGCAAGATGCGTGCCAACATGTTTTGCAGCACAAATGATGCGCGCACCTCCTGGTCAGCGCGCACCTCCTGGTCAGCGCGCACCTCCTGGTCAGCGCGCACCTCCTGGTCAGCGCGCACCTCCTGGTCAGCGCGCACCTCCTGGTCAGGGCGCAACCACATTCTGCAGGTTATATTTCGAATCAGATATAATAATCAATTGCTCCGATGGTGTTTGGCACAAGATCAGTCTTAATTCGTACTTGTTCTGCGGCGGTGTATGGGGATTTTATGTACCTGGGTGTTAATATGAGGAGCGGCTTTGATGACCAAGGGGAGCGCACGGCCTGCGCGACACACCAGACAAATTAAACTTAAAATTATAATTCTAATTCAAACAGAATAACCTATTGTCAAGAATAATTATGGTGCGTGAATATTTTAAACCCAAAATATTTTCTAAATAACGAAATATGAAGTTATTCGTGGAGAAGATCCGTCTGGATGACAGCAGACTGACGCTCCTAAATTATACGACAGGTCCGGACCACTCGTAAATTTTGTTCGTATCTGAAAAAAATCCTAGGATACGAAAACATTGTTGAATGCCACAAATGATCCTAAATCACTCGTACGCACAGTTTAAGAACAAATCTGTGCGTACAAACGGTTCGTGCATGAGGGCCATTCTGTTATTTCCTTGACAGTGGTATTCCTGTTTGAGGTGCATTGACGTTTAAGGGCCCAGAGATCACGAGCATCCAGTAGAGTATTACAGCCTTGACCTTTACGTACAGCAATTGTTTCAGATTCTCTGAATCTTTTGACGGTTGATGATGATAACTTAAAAAAGTATTTGCTATTTTACGCTGGGTAACACCATTCTGGTATTATTATTTTTTTCCATTTATAGATGGCCTCCCTTCACACTTTATAGCCATCCTCTCACTCCAATATGTAATTTTTTTTTAAATAGAGAGAAAGAAAGAAAAGAGAAAGTAAGACAACAAAACAACAATTATCCACAAAAAGAGCACAAGGCAAACACACCCAACCTCCGTCCACAATCCTGCAAAGCACATGACAGAACACAGCAACGAAACATACATGCATAAAGACTGATAATATTCATGACCTTGCAGTAGATTTCTATAAATACACATACCCATACCTACAAATATATATACAGTATACATACATATACATTTATATTCATTCATATACCCATCTACATATCTGCATATATCTACATATACATCCCTGCATCCATTTGTGTGTGGTTGTGAGCATGCATAAGTGAATAAGGTTCCTCCAATAGAACATTTAGTAGCGACTGTGAAGCATCAGAGATCCGTCCCCCCAAAGCCCGAGACAGACGAAGGGGCGATCAAAGCCCAAGACCCCAGGAAGGACCCCGAGCCCAGAGTCCCCAGGACCACCCGAACAGGACGAGCCACTCGTCCACTCCCCAGATCCGACCAAGGGGAAGAACCGGACGAACCCCACCAGCGACCACACACAATGACCCCCCGGGGTCAACTGCGAACAAATACATAGGCCCCCGCCGGAGCCCGCTGCACCGACGTAGCCCCAGGGCCGGTCACCGAGGCCCGGGCACCGGGGACGCCCACCCCTCAGGCCTAGACCCGACAGGACCAGAGGACACGAGCCCCACCAGGCAGCCACCAGGCCGAGCCGACAAACGCCCAAGCGCCCAACCCCAGATAGTGAGGGCCCCAAGCACGCCCGCAGGCAGAGGAACACCCACCAGGGGGCCACGTGGCAGGAGCGCGACACTAAGTAGCCTCAGAAGTATCAGAGAGGGGGCAGTCCAAGTCCCAGCCTGACACTTAAACATTCATACACAGACACACTCATTCAGACCCACCCTCATCCTCACCCTCAGTCACAGAAAGACAAACAATAACGACACGTTCCATTCATAATCCCGATGCACACTCTATACCCCCTAGGTCCAAGACATGTACCTGCTCCCTACATGGGGCAGCCCACATCCAAACCCAGGAGGTAGGCCCATTCATTCTGGGGTGGAGAGTAGCAGACATCCAAGATCCGGCCCACCCCGCGCCCTGCCGACAGGACAGGACAGGACACCCGAGTCCAAGCAGCCCCAGGGGGAGCGCACTGCCAGCCCCGCCCACGGCGAACCCGCAGGCCCCGAACCCCCCCACACCCCAGCACAACCCCTGACGGCCCACCCCCAGAATGTCCGCCAGGCAACCAGGGGGGTAAGAGAAAAATAAATAAAATATATATATATATATATATATATATATATATATATATATATATATATATATATATATATATATATATATACAGGAAACCCTCGAGGTACGACACCTGCGACCTACGGCAACTCAGACTTACGATTTTATCATATTTAATAAAAATATGATTAAAAAAAAAATATATATTATTTTTTTTTTTTTTTTTGTGTTTAAAAGTTATTAATTTCATGTGTATAGCACTTTGTTGCAGCTGTGGTTGTTTTAAATGGCTTTATAAATAAAGTATAATTATTAATTTTACGTTTTGATAAGAAATTAATCGTATTTACGCAACTTCCGGTTTCCGCTCGCCACTTCCGGTTGCCATTTTACAACTGTACTGCGGTCAATGGAGCTCCGGAGGCTACTGTCAGCTGGCTCCGTGTGCCCGATCAGGGTTGCCTCATACGGATAAATGAGCTGGAAACACTCGGTCAACTCTGTGGACGTCTCAGGTCCGGAGGAGCAGCCGCGGATCGCCCCGCGATCGGCGGCCACAACGCCGCCCGACATGCTAACGACAGCAGCTAACAAAGCAGCTAACACAGGCGAAGACACCGAGCCGACATGCCGCGGAGGATCCATCTGCGGCCGGGAGCTCGCCGCAAATGTCCGCCTGGCAGTCGGGGCCACCGGCTCAAAGTAAGACATTATATTTTTTATTTGTTGTGCAGTTCTGTGCGTGTTTATGGCCTTAGTATGTCTGCTTGTTCAGTCTCATGCCATTAAATATGTGTGCGGCGCTCCGTTAGCGGTATAACCGCGACCTATGTCAGAAACGCGGACCTACGATAGGCATGTGTTTTTGGTCCGCGAGGTACGACAAAATCGACCTAAGTCACACACGTAGGTCCCTATCCCTGACGTAACTAGAGGGCTACCTGTATATATATATATATATATATATAAATAAATACATAAATAAATAAAATTGAAATTAACAAATCAAGACCCCGACACACACACCCCCGTCCCCAAATGTACTGTTGGTGAGTGTTGTTGTAAAGTGTACTTAAAAGGGAAAGAGAAGGAGCAAAGGCTGGCATTGTACCAGTTTCCCCTCCACTCCAACTCTAACCCAGGCCCTTATTGTCTAAATGCATAATGTTGAGTGAGCATAGGCATGGGGGCGAGATTGATGTCATCCCGCCACCCATAACCATAGTGCTCATTCCATTCCCTATATGTGACTTTTATGAGGATGTTTATGAATGAATGTCTAAAGTGTATATAAAATTGAGTCCCAGGTGTTCTGAACAACAGAGATGTAAAACCATTGCAGCACACCCGAGACTCAAATTCCCTACATGTATTAATTTAAGATGAAGAGGGCGGAGGTGCGTGGTGAGGGATGGGGAGAAAATATCTGCAGGAACAATGCTCCCACAGCGAGTCAGCTCCCCCGCTGACCCTGCGTACCCCCCCCCCAGTTCGCCAAGGTCCACCCAAGGAGCGAGGTAAAAGAAACACCTCTCCGACCGCCAGGCCATTGAGCCAAGACCAGAGAGGGACACGGCCCCGAGGGCCGCCAACAGCAGAACCAACAGCCCACACCCACCAGGGCCGCCACGACCCCTGCGAACCGCAGTCAGCCCGCCGTCCAAGAAGATACAAAATCCCACATGGCCAAGAGCGCCCGCCCAACCGCCGACAGAGCCAGGAAGCACTGAGAACAGGCCCCAACCAGGGCCTGCACACCGGCCAAGCATAGTCCAAGACCATCATCAAGGACATCCACTTAGTCCCCACCCCAGAAGAAATACTACACCCACCCTTCATATTAACAACTTTCAGAACACATAACACATTAGACACCCAGGCTGGGTTTGCCCGCCCCCTCCCATTGGCCACCAGTCACGCCCCCAGACACCCACCCCCCAGCACATGAACCCCCAACCCACCAGCGAGCCGAGGGCCCCCGGCCAGAGCCGGGCACCAGAGCGCCAGCCAGCCCATAGCCCGGCGACCCGCCCGCCAGAGCCCAAGACCCCCGACCCCCACCAGGCCCAAGCCCGGGGACGACACGCCCCCAGAGTCCCAAGCCCCCGGCACCCGCCCCGAAACCACCCCAGCACAGCCGGGTCACCGACCGGCGACCCATGACCGCCGCCACCGACCACCCGAGGGCCCGCATGCCGCCCCTAGCAGATATCCCCCAGAACCCCCCCGGTCCTCCCCAGGTCGAAGACAGGGTCCTCCCCGCCCAAGCAGCCCCAACCCCCCGGCGCCCCAAACCCCAACCTCCCCCCCACCAGCCCCAATGCCCCACAAGGCCACATCCCAGACCCCCCACCCTCACTACGTAACGGAGCCGATCAAAGAATGCCAAATAGATTGATCCGATGTGTCGGCAGATGCTGTTTCAAGACTAATATGATCTAACAGAAGATTTTTATACTGATTAATGCTAAGATTATTTTTATTTTTCCGATTTACGAGTATGGTTTTCTTTGCGATGCATAAGGCAGGCTTGCTGCTCACGCGAGAGCCTAGGCAGAGTGCAGCCCATCACAATGGGTCATGGGTACTGTAGTCCACAGGTACGGACTCCAGTTCTTCAGACGTCCACCCCCTTCTCCGGGGTGATTACGTCAACAATAAGCTCAGCTCGCACCCCTATCCCAAGAGAGGAAATATGCTCGCTGCTTCAAAAAGGGTCGATCAGGGCAGTTCCTCCTCAGGAAGAAAACAAAGGCTGTTACAGCAAAAACTCTGTGATCCCAAAGAAGGGGAGGGGGGGGAGGGGCTTGAGGCCGATCCTGGATTGGAGACTTTTGAACAGATGACTGAGATCGTTCAAGTTCAAAATGTTAACATTGCGTCAGGTGATTCACTCTGTACGCCTGGGAGACTTCTTCTGCACTGTGGACTTAAAAGATGCATATTTCCATATCAGCATCCTGCCAAACCACAGAAAATTCCTGTGTTTTGCATTCGCGAACAAAATGTTTAAATATTTAGCCCTGCCTTTCGGGTTCTCGACCGCGCCCAGGGTGTTTACAAAATGCCTGGAAGCTGCACTGGCCCCAATGAGGAGCCAGGGCATCAGAGTTATGGATTATCTCAACAATTTATTGATCTTGACAAGCTCCAAGGAGCAAGCGAGGTCCCACACAGATCATGTGAGAGCACACCTACAATCCATGGGTTTTGTGATAAACACACAGAAGAGTCAGCTGAACCCATCCCAGGACATCATTTTCCTGGGATCAAGGCTAAACTCTGTTCTGTACAGAGCAAGACTCTCAGAAAGACGTTTATCAGACCTCCAGCTCTGCTTGGCATGTTTCTTACTGAACAGGACCGTGACACAAGCTCTGTCAGTATCTTTTAGGCTTGATGGTAGCAGGAATAGCTGCATTTCATCAAGACTTATTAAAAATGTGTTCATTTCAGATCTGGACTCACAGACAACAGCCCCCCCAAGTCGACACAGTCTGTCTGAAAGCCCTGAAGCCATGGAGAAGCGCTGCTTCTCTCAGCAGGGGAGTGCCACTGGGCAGAGTGTTATCTCTTACCCTCGTGACAACAGACGTCTCGAAGTCTGGGTGCGAGGGGCTTTGCCAGAGCCAACACACACGAGGTGTGTGGTCCCAGCAGGAGGCCCAGCTCCACATCAATCAGCTAGAGATGATGGCTATGTTCCTGTCACTCAAACACTTCTACAGGAAGGGTCTGATCACACGTCAACATGTTTTGATAAGATCAGACAATCAGTGCGTGGTCGAGCACATCAACAGAGAGAGGGGGACACGACCCCCCCTCCTGCTGTTGACCCAAAGGCTTTTGAAATGGTGCAGCTCACGAGTGCTGTCACTGAGAGCAACGCACCTGCCGGGGGAGATGAATGCACCTGCCGGGGGAGATGAACTATGGGGCAGACGCTCTCTCAAGAGAAGCGCCGCTCCCCTCCGAATGGCGCCTTCACCCACGTATCGTGGACGAAATATGGACACGATACGGGAGAACAGACGTAGATCTGTACGCATCCAGGGACAACGCTCACCTTGCTATGTTCCACTAAATACTGGACGTACAGGCGTCCCTGGGTCTCGACGTGCTTGTGCACGACTGACCAGCGACAAAGCTGTATTATGCGTTCCCACCTGTCGTTTTAATTCAAGCGAGACTGTAACGTGTGCGCAGGGGGGCCTCACACTAAATCTGGTGGCTCAACGGTGGCTAAAGAAAGCCTGATTTGCAGAAGTGATTTCACTTTTAGCAGGAACACCATGGCAGCTGCCTGCACACAGGGACCTCCTGACACAGGCCCACAGGCAGGTGTGGCACCCTCGCCCGGGGCTCTGGGTCTTATGGCCCTTGAAAAGACCCGGCTGTTAGCCTCTGGCCTTCCCAGATTTATGGTAAACATAATACAAGGCGCACGTGCAGAGTCAACACAAACACTTTATGCATGCAAATGGCGTGTTTTTGACGTGGCGTGGTGTTTAGAGAGGAATATAACCCCATATTCCTGTAACAAAGCACAACTTCTCACTTTTCTGCAGGACATGCTGGAGAAGGGCCGCTCCTTTTCCACTATTAAGGTCTTTTGTCTGCTGTTTCAGCGTGCCATGCAGGATGGGAGGGTAAATCACCAGGTGCCCACCCTCTCATAATCAGGTTCATGAAGGGTGTGCTGAGAAAAAGGCCTCCGAGCAGAGTTTTAGCCTCACAGTAGGACCTGTCACTCGTGCTGGATGCCCTATGTGGACCACCATTCGAGCCACTACAGAGTATTAAGATGGACCTGCTGTCTTATAAGACCGCACTGCTCTTAGCTCTGTGCTCGGCAAAGCGTGTGGGTGACCTACACGCACTGTCTGTACATCACCTGTGCACTCAGTTTGCTTAGGATGGGTCAATGGTCACCCTACGTCCAAACCCTGCATATGTGCCAAAGGTCCCAACTTTAAATTACAAAAGTCTGGGCTTTGAACTATCTGCTTTTCCTCCTCCTCCTGTTCTGAATGCAGAACAGAGACATTTAAAAGCGCTCTGCCCCGTGTGGGCCCTGAGCATTTATATGGAGAGAACCCGCAGTTGGAGAAAAACAGACCAGCTGTTCATATGCTTTGCTAAGCCTGCTACAGGCAGAGCTCTGTCAAAACAGCGCCTCTCCCACTGGGTAACAGAGGCCATTTCTAGAGCATACAGCAGCAAAGGTCAGCAGGTACCCAGTGGGGTACATGCTCACTCAACTAGAGGCCTAGCCACTTCCTGGGCCCTGTTTAGAGGTGTTTCAATAGCTGACATCTGTGCAACGGCTAATTGGGCATCTCCAAACACGTTTATTAAACTCTACAGCCTGGACATTACAACTCGTGACATCACACAGGCTGTGCTCTCCTCAAAGGAGAATTAAACGTGTTAACGCCTGTCTGATTGAGGCTAAAGGTCACATAAGCATGCATTTCCAGGGCGTGTAGGGTGTTCCCATATATGTTGCACCGCAGTGGACTGACTGATAAGGGAACTGGAGGTTATGCACCATAATCAATGTTCCTTGAAGGAAGGGAACAAGGTGCAACACATGTTTGCCCCTCCAATGCCCAAGCTCGGTGAAGTGCATGATGAGACAGTTTGTGAGGCATCACCGTCTTTTATACCAGGGGGGCGGGGCTCCCTGGTGACGCAGACGCTCACTTGCTTTAAAAGGCATGATTGTAATGCTTCAGGTGAACCGCGCAGGGGCGCAATTCCCATATAATATGTTGCACCTTGTTCCCTTCCTTCAGGGAACATTGGTTATGGTGCATAACCTCCAGGTTTTATGAGCGCTTGTGGCATGGGCAGCTTGCATGTCTGGAAAGGCACCATTAATGCAGAGAACTATGTTCAGGTTCTAGAACAACATATGCTCCCATCTAGACGTCATCACTCACTTTCAGGGAAGACCCTGCATTTTTCAACAAGATAATGCCAGACCACATTCTGCAGCAATCACAACATCATGGCTACGTAGGAGAAGGATCCGGGTACTGAAATGTCCAGCCTGCAGTCCAGATCTTTCACCTATAGAGAACATTTGGCGCATCATAAAGAGGAAGGTGTGACAAAGAAGGCCCAAGATGATTGAACAGTTAGAGGCCTGTATTAGACATGAATGGGAGAGCATTCCTATTTCTAAACTTGAGAAACTGGTCTCCTCTGTCCCCAGACGTCTGTTGAGTGTTAAAGCCCCGGCAGAGCTCTGCGTACGACAGTACGCCGCTGTACGGCGTACGTACGCAGAGGCACAAGCGTAGCCCCGCAGGGCACGAACGCGCAAAGCTCAAATTTTACGACCGTGTACACGGCGCGTATTTTGAGTGTAACCGCTACTTTCTCTTTGCGACTTTGCTTATCGACTACACGACACTGCTGGCCCCCCTCTTTGACTCCGATACTTTCCTGATCCTGCTCTCAAGGTGGAACTTTTTCGCTGATCCCCGCTGATAATGTAAACATCTCCCGTGGAGCTTTTGTGTCAACCACATGCGCGCAGCGCGCAGCCCGCATGCACGGACAGTCTAGGGCAGGCTGACATTTCACATGTCACGCTGCAAAATATAACAGTTTAACAATAATAAACAGTATTTATGTTAGTGTGGGAGATGTATAAATTTATCTGAACTGTACAGTATCTATCTGGACTCGTTACATTTTTTAAACAGTGCGTAACGTGCTGTGAAAATGAAGACACCAGGATTATTTTTTATTTATTTTTTTATTTATTCAGCACCACAAAGTTTACAACACAAACACTGAGAATTAAGCCCCCAATATACCTGTTTCTTTTGCCTCACGCCGCTGGACTCGCGTGTGCTGCGCACCTGCAGCCCTTTTATACTCTGTGAAAGCGCAGCTCTCTGAGTGCAGCTGCAGCCGGACAGAGCAGGACAAATTGAGGTCGCTGATTGGTCATTTGCTGACACGCGAGGCACTTTATCAACGCGCGCGCGTAGGCGTAGTAAAATCCGACCTTGGCGCGCTCACGCCCGTGATCAAAGGCTTTTGCCGCGGCGCTCCCACGGCGCTCCCACGGCGCCGAGCGGCGTGAGGCAAAAGAAACAGGTATATTGGGGGCTTAAAACTGAACACACTATTAAAACACGTGAACCGAACTGTAACTACGTTAATGAACTGGACTCTTGCTGTGTGTTCATCTGGACCCCATCAGAACCTCAGAACCATCAGCCTGTTGGAACGACAGCTCCACCTGGCAGAAATAAATAAATAAATAAATAAAAACTCTGTTGTTGTGTGATCAAAGTAAACACAAGCAAACATTAAGAACGTTGATTTACCTGCTGTAAGTCAGCTGTTTATCACGGAGGAAAGTCAGACATCATCGTCACTCGGTTCTGGTCCACAGTCCACTCAGCGTCTGGTGTGCAGCTTGTTAGATGAAGAGAGTCCCGCTTGGTGTCAAATCTGTCGACTCTTATCCAAAATCCAGCTTTAACTTATTGTTAACTTGTTGTTAGCTCAACTTTTAGCACAAAAGAAAGTAGCAGACTGCCAGCAGAGTGAGGCAGCACGCATGCGCAGTGGGTGAAGGTTCAGCAGCACGCATGCGCAGTGGGTGTAAGGGGGGGGGCATGAGGGAGGGGGAGATTCGAGCAGATCCGTGTCAGATCCGTGTCAACGCAAAACTTTTAAACTAATTAACATGCCCATAAGTTCCGTTTCCCCCACACAGTGTCCGTGTAAACAGGGCCTTAAAACAAGCCTTAGGCCCTGTTTACACGGACACTGTGTGGGGGAAACGGAACTTTTGGGTATGTTAATTAGGTTGAAAGTTTTGCGTTGACATGGGCGAATTCTGTGGATACGACTCTCTCCCCCCCACCCCCGTCCTCATGACTTTCCTGTAGTTACCATGCTGGGCCATTAGATGGCGCTGTGATTTTTGGGACCTTCACTACTGCGCATGCGTGCAGCCTGGGGTAAACAGAGCAGACGAGGCAGCCTGTTTTCCTCTCTGGCTAAAAGTTCAGCTACTACAAGTTGTTGTCAACAAGTTAACAACAAGTTAAAGCTGGAATTTGGATAAGAGTCAACAGATTTGACACCAAGTGGGACCGCTTCATCTGCACACCAGTTGCTGACTGGACCGGAACCGAGTCAACATGTCTGACTTTAGTCCGTGAGAATCAGCTGATTTCCAGCAGCGCTACAAGGTAAACAATGTTCTTAATAATGTTTCCTTGTGTTTAGTTCGATCACAGAACAACCAACTGAGGTTTTATTTTTATTTTTTTCCTGCGAGGTCGAAGCTGTTCCACGAAGCGGACCGGCGGTTCGGATGTGGGTCCAGTGTCCACCAGGATGAAAACAACAGAGTCCAGTTCATTAAAGTTCGGTTAACGTGTTTTTAAAAGTGTTCAATTTAATTCTCAGTGTTTGTGACATGAGTTTGTGGTGTTGAATAAATAAATAAATTAAAAATCAACCTGGTGTCTTCATTTTCAGCAGCATGTTAGGCATGACGTAACGAGTCCAGATAGCTTCATTTAGCTCAGATAAATTTAAATATCTCCCACGCTAACATAAATACTGTTTATTATTGTTAAACTGTTAATATATAGCACATTTAGTATGTTATAGTGCAGCGTGACACGTGAAATGTCCGACTGCCTCGTTAACAGACAACTGGATCCAGGCAGCTGGCTCTCTTCCAACACAGATGCAGGTAACGTGTAGAACAGGGGTGCTCATTACGTAGATCGCGATCTACTGGTAGATCTCTGAGGTAGTACTGGTAGATCGCAGCATGACATAAAAAAATTAATTGTTCAGTGCCCTGAGATTACTTCTTTTGTGAATTGACACTATATAAATAAACTGAACTGAATTGAATCCTAGAACATCTTTACTCAGCAAACACAACAGTTTAGGTCAAAATACTACAATTCTAAAGCCACAGTACTATAGTTCATAATTTCTTATCTGGCAACCCGACTGACATGAAAACTACAGCATTTGTCATGTAAACCAGCTTATTTTTTGTTTACTACCCCCAATAAACATTGAAAAATCATTAATGTTTCCACAGGTTGTTTTCGTGTAAACGTGGCCTTATAGTAGGTAGATCACTTTGACTTGATCATTTCAAAAGTAGCTTGCATGCTGAAAAAGTCTGGACACCCCTGGTGTAGAATAATTAAATATGAGAATCAAAATATATTCCATCAGCTATAGTTCAGAAAGTGGTGCGTGTGTCCACTGTCCAGTCCACCGCCATTGTTAAAATGCCGGCTGTCTGCGCGTGCGTGCTGCGTGCATGTGTTCAAACAAAAGCTCCACGGGAGATGTTTACATTATCAACGGGGGGTCAGCAAAAAACTTCCACTTTGAGAGCAGGGTCAGAAAAGTATCGGTGTCAAAGAGGGGGGCCAGTGAACTCGTGTAGGCGATAAGCAAAGTCGCAAAGAGAAAGTAGCGGTTACACTCAAAATACGCGCCGTGTAAACTGGCCCTAAGTCAGACGTAACAATTTATTTATTAAGCTCACAGAACTGGCTGGAAAGTCGCAAATAATCCTGAAGCTTCCTGAAGTTCAATTATCCACGAGCACATCAACCTGGACTTGGTCTCTGCCCGAACCAGAACCAAGTCGGACCGGAACAGAGCTGCTGTTCTGCAGAGCTGGCAAGTAAAGTTTTACAGTACTGTACAGTACATATATGAATGTTGTTAAAATTACAGTACATAGGTTTAAGAGTTTAGAACATTGCAAGAGTGTGAGAAAAGTTTATAAAACCTATATATAAACACATAAATACTAAAATCAATATAGCATTCCTACTTCATGGTTGGGGTGTGTGGAACGTAACCCCAATGATAGTCGAGGGACTACTGTATCCAGGAATTTGGCATACCGTGGAATGCTGTTAAAGCATTTAATTTCATGTAATCATTAAGATGTGCTATGCACCGTTCAGCAAAGCTAAATGCATTTCCAAGTGCCGGTAAAGACAAAAAAGACACTTGAAAATCAGTATGAAGCAGTGAATCAGAACACATCTAATCCAGAAAAAAGACAATGTGTCACTTATGTATATTTAATAATACTGTAGTGATACAGGCCTTCATGCTTGACCTTCAAGTACACCTCTCTGCATCTCTTTGAAACTCTAAGTGTTACACTTTCTTGAAGCTCTCAAGGAAACAAGTGGACACTATTTGTTTACAATTATTTTGAATTAATGGACACCAATTAATCAGATTGAACTTTCTTTTTATTGTGTGTTAATTCAAAATTGATCAACAGTATATTTTTGTCATTTAATGATGATTTACTAAGCTGGTATATTTTAAATATGCCAAAGTTAAGAGAACATCTCAGAATGATCTTGCTTTAAACTGTCTGCTCTATGCAGAATAAGTGTCTAAAGTTGACTGAACAATCCGTTCGTATTTGTTGAACTGTTTTTGGAACGAAGGAAAAGTTCTAGACATAACTTGCTTTCTGTCTCCCGTCCTTTCTAAAAACAATGAATCTGTTCTCAAAACAAAGTACATGGCTTGTTCACATGCACCTGCATCTTCTGACGCATGTTTCTTTGTTTACTGTCTACCCTACCTGTCACTCAGACTAACTGACTTTCAAAGTCACTCCCTCTCTAGTGGTGGACAGCCAATCAGCAGGAAGTATGGGACTAAGTCACACCCCCTTCTTAAAGGGACACTTCCTGTATTTTCACTTCAGAGTGTCGAAGGAGAAAAGTTTCTAACAACTGGTTTTCTCCTCTGGAAAAAGCTGGGAACGTTCCGGTCATTGTGTCAATTAGACCCACGTTTCAGCTGGAGTTACAGTAAAGCTTACTGTAACTCACTCACTCATCCCCTGAAAGAATTTGTTTTCTGAAGTTTTATTTCGAAAATCAGTCAGCGTGATTGGCTCTGTTCCTGCCGGGAGAAGCGTTCTTCTTGCTCGTCTCAGCACACACGCGCGGAAGCCATCTGGACGTGAACTGGACAACACAGTCCGTTAGTGTCCACAAACTTCAACTCTTATCTCCAAGACGTATCGTCAACAGGTAACGAGGCGTTGATTGTGTCCTGAACGTGTGAGAAGCCCAGCTGAGACCTGTATGGGAAAGTGCCACCCTGTCTGCTCAAAATAATCAACTTCGGTTAACTTAGCTTTCACTTATCTTCTTCCTCCTATTTCTTCTTTTTCATAAGCCATTAATCTGTCAAGTAATGTGCCAACAGAAAAGTTCCTAACTGTCTGTTTGATTTTAATTTGAATACTTTTCAACGTAGTTTAGTAAATCAGAGCTAATATCGATACAAATGTTTATTGTAATTTTATGATTATTTCAATAAATGGTCTATTTTCTGGTGGACCAACATAAGTTGAAGTCTCTCGTGAAATTACAATTTTTCCTAGTCACAGTTAAAGCAATTTAATACCGGAAAAAGGGTGAACTCGCGAATTGGTGAAAGGTTTGTGCAGATAAGACCTGCTCGGACCTTTCATCCAAAATATAGGTAAGTCAGTAAACTGACCAATAACTCCAATATTATTACAATATAGTGCTGGACGATAATTCAATAACGATAAATATCGCGATATACTTTTATTCAATAACGATGATATGAAGTTTAAGCATATTTTCGATATTTCGATAGGATTTTACAACGTTTTTCTGTTTCTGTTCGGGTTGGAGCGGCTGCTTCAACAACCCGCCCGGACAGAAAAAGCTGTGACACAAAACGTGCGTGGTGACGTCGTTGTTACGCAGCGCTCACTCCAGCAGCAGGCGTTAGCGGTAGCAGGCTAAAAGCTAAGCTAGTCTCCAAAGCGCGTTAAGTTTTCGCTTCAAAACGAGTCAAACGAGTGCTCATGACCGTCAGAATGTGACTGAACAAAGTTTCACAAGCGAAGAGAAAGCAGACGACATCACTGATGAGAGGAAAGACTAGGCCCTGTTTACACGGACACTGTGTGGGGGAAACGCAACTTTTGGGTATGTTAATTAGGTTGAAAGTTTTGCGTTGACATGGGCGAATTCTGTGGATACGACTCTCTCCCCCCCACCCCCCGTACTCATGAATTTACTGTAGTTACCATGCTGGGCCATTAGATGGCGCTGTGATTTTTGGAACCTTCACTACTGCGCACGCGTGCCACTGCTGCCTGAGGTAAACAAACAGAGCACACGAGGCAGCCTGTTTTCCTCTCTGGCTAAAAGTTCAGCTAAACTACAAGTTGTTGTCAACAAGTTAACAACAAGTTAAAGCTGGAATTTGGATAAGAGTCAACAGATCGGACACCGAGTGGGGCCGCTTCATCTGCACACCAGTTGCTGAGCAGAACCAGAACCGAGTCAACATGTCTGACTTTAGTCCGTGAGAATCAGCTGATTTACAGCAGCGCTACAAGGTAAACAATGTTCTTAATAATGTTTCCTTGTGTTTAGTTCGATCACAGAACAACCAACTGAGGTTTTATTTTTATTTTTTTCCTGCGAGGTCGAAGCTGTTCCACGAAGCGGACCGGCGGTTCGGATCTGGGTCCAGTGTCCACCAGGATGAAAACAACAGAGTCCAGTTCATTAAAGTTCGGTTAACGTGTTTTTAAAAGTGTTCAATTTAATTCTCAGTGTTTGTGACATGAGTTTGTGGTGTTGAATAAATAAATAAATTAAAAATCAACCTGGTGTCTTCATTTTCAACATGCAGCATGTTAGGCATGACGTAACGAGTCCAGATAGCTTCATTTAGCTCAGATAAATGTAAATATCTCCCACGCTAACATAAATACTGTTTATTATTGTTAAACTGTTAATATATAGCACATTTAGTATGTTATAGTGCAGCGTGACACGTGAAATGTCCGACTGCCTCGTTAACAGACAACTGGATCCAGGCAGCTGCTCTCTTCCAACACAGATGCAGGTAAGGTGTAGAATAATTAAATATGAGAATCAAAATATATTCCATCAGCTATAGTTCAGAAAGTGGTGCGTGTGTCCACTGTCCAGTCCACCGCCATTGTTAAAATGCCGGCTGTCTGCGCGTGCGTGCTGCGTGCATGTGTTCAAACAAAAGCTCCACGGGAGATGTTTACATTATCAACGGGGGGTCAGCGAAAAACTTCCACCTTGAGAGCAGGGTCAGAAAAGTATCGGTGTCATCGAGGGGGGCCAGCAGCGTCGTGTAGGCGATAAGCAAAGTCGCAAAGAGAAAGTAGCGGTTACACTCAAAATACGCGCCGTGTAAACTGGCCCTAATTCGTAGGTGTGGACGTAGTTCGGTTTTGTTAAACTGCAGGTCTCATCTGCAGCGAGTCTTACTCGGTTTCTTTATTTTGCAAAACGTGACGGAGTCGTTCTAACTAGCGGTGGGAACATCTAACTTGTTTAATCTGAAGAGTTTCCACTCGATAGAATATGATGAGAGTCAGAAGATGAAGAACAATAAAGTTTGAGCCAACGTTTCCCTGAAACTACGACGTAAACAAACAGCCCCAGCAGCGCTGCATGTTTTTTAAATTCAAAATAAAACAAATTCATCAGAAGAAAAAAAAACACTGAATGAAAATGTGCAGAAAGACGAAAATAGTGTTTTAATATCTGCCCCTTGTTTAAAAAATACAAAATAACTACAAACAAACAACCTTCACTTCACCTGCACCACACCTTCCCAACAACTTTGATTTAATCATATTTTAAAACATATAAATAGTTTTAGAAATGTTTATGGTGATATCAAGTCAACACAATCCTGTTTCCTGATTTACAACTCAGCTCCTTCAAACTAGTCCTAAATGGAGGTTTTACAAACATTTACATTCCCTTCAGGGTTTAATAACTTTAAACAAATTTTAATTGAATATTTGGGGGGTAATTTTTTTTCAGTTTTATACATGACTTGTAAAATACTATGTTCAACCAAATCATAAAATTTTAATAATTTAAACTGATGAAATATTTGTTGGGTGACCATAGCACTTCCTACTAATAATTCTTGTAGCTCTTTAAAAACAAAAC
>JBBPBX010010633.1:0-14750 GCA_038048925.1 Garcialebias charrua
AGTGACATTATCTTGATTTCAGTCATAACTACACTTTACCAGTCCCTTCAGATATGCACCCAAGCAATTCAAAACAAAACAAAGCCAGCATGAACTTTTGCTGACCAAACACACAATGAACTTTCAAACATGGGGGATCCCTCTTCCCCAGGTCCCTGTTGGTGGGCGGAGAGGAAATCCTCACCTCTACTGAGGGCCTCTCCCTAGATCTAGTACTACTCCCATCCTGTGGGGTACCACTCCATCTAGACATGTCCAACTTTAACATCCCACTCTCACTCAGTCGGTTCTAATTAAATTTTGTAAAATAAAATAAAAAAGAAGCTTGAATAACTCTCAGCCTTCCCTTTGCAGGTCTCTTCTGTCAGTTTTTTTTTTCCTCCATAGCATGGCTATGGTAGAATACTCTGTTCAATGATGTGATCCATTTTTTTGTGTCCATACCTCTTTTTTCCCGCAGTGTCCACTTCTCCTAGGAGCACATCATTTTAAGATTTCCATTGGAAGCTTCGTAGTTTTTCTTTTGCTCGGTGCGCCGCTCCTCGTTCTTTCCCCTTCACTCGCTGCCACCCTGCTGCTCCTCGCTCCTCGTCTGCTCCTCGCTGTTTCTCCTCCGCTGCCGCCGCTGCGTCCCCCCCCCCGGCTCAGCAACAGTGTAGCCTCTTTCTTTCATGTCTTGCGCTGCTAACCTGGCGCTGTCATACGTCTTTGTTCCGTTCTCCCAATGAATCCTTATTTTAGCGAGTGGTGTTTGGAAACGTATTCCTTTCTCCTTCAATATTTTTTTAATGTCAATATATGCTTTTCGTTTTTGGACGATCTCGGTCGGGTAGTCATGATCAAAGTAGATTCATTTTCCCGACACTTGGACCTTTTTCTGCCAGGCTTTCTTCAGGATAATTTCTTTTGTCTCAAATTGTAAAAAATTAACCACGACTGACCTCGGTGCTACGTTTGAGCTTGATTTCGGGTTGAGGCCGACTCTGTGGGCTCGTTGAATCTGGAGATTGGTCCCCTCTGGAAGTTCGAGCTCCGTCTTGAAAAGTTACTCCAGGAATGTGGCTGTGGAGCTCCCCTCCACCTCCTCCGGCAAGCCGAAAATTCGGATGTTATTTCTCCTTGATCTCCCTTCAAGATCGGTAAGTTTTTGCTGCATTCGCTGTGTTTGTTCCACCACCCTCGTTAGCATCCGTTTTCCATTCCTCCACCTCCGATATGCGCGTCTGTGCCTCGGTTATACTCCCTCTTTGTGCCTGTAGCTCCCGGTCACTCTCGGACAGCTTGCGCTCCATCTCTTGTCGGAAATTCTTTATTTCTTTTCTCATTTCTTTCTTCATCTCGTCCTTGAACCCGGCTAGCTCCTTGCATAGCTCCTGCTGGAGCCCTTTAATGTCACTCCTAATAGCTGCGAGCCCATCTTGCAGCGTTCCCGTGTCCTCGTGTTCTTTCATTCTCCCTGTTGGGTCTTTTTCGTGTTCTTTAGCTTCGTGTTTTTTAGCTTCTTGCTCGTTAGCCTTGTGCTCGCTAGCTTCTTGCTCGCTAGCCTCGTGTTCGGAGATTTCTTCCGTTACCAGCCTCTTTTCAGCTCCTTTTTGCTTATTATAGTTTTTCTTGCTTCTTTTCTTGTTTAACCCACTCATGCCTTAGTTTCATCTATCATGTTCTGATTTAGTTGTGGGTATTTTTAACCCGACTGTAGCGAGCTCTCCTACTACGCTCCGACTCCCTCCGCCATCTTTCTCTTCACAGTATTCTAATTTTTTGAATTCCTGTTTTTGTGGGTTTCATGAGCTGGAAACCCAAATTATGTAAAAATTAAACTAATAAATACCGTATTTTCCGGACTATAGGTCACGGTTTTTTGCCTAATTTGCATGCCCTGCGACCTATAGAGAGGTGAGACCTGTTTATGGATTTTCCCCATATTTTTAGACCAATTTTTGGCTCAGATATAACCGTTTTTCATTTTGGCAAAAAAATTGTGCAGTACCACTTTTGTCCACTAGGGGACACTTCCAGAGTGCAGTACCACTTTTGTCCACTAGGGGACACTTCCAGAGAGTCCACCGACCGTTTCCAGCTCATGTGTCCGAAAAAAGCCTCCTCTGCTCGGACTGACTCTGTCGCTGCCCGGCCTCCTGCTTTGGAGGTAACTTCTGTTTGTTAGCCGTTTGTTAGCAAGATAAGTCAAGAACCACAGGACAGATTTTTATCAAACTTACAGAATGTAATCACTGTATGGACATTTACAAGTGACTAGCTTTATGAGATGTTTGAGATTTTTTTTAAATCGATCTTTTTAGCATCGTTGTTAGCGGTTAGCTACCGTAAACAGATAGATAAATAGCTAATAAACCACTCGGCGGATATTTTTTCTGCTTACTGAGTGTAATTATATGGGTTTCATTTACAAACTGTTGACCTGTATAAGACATTTGAGATAAAATTAGTTTTTTTATTTGTTGTTTTAGAGACGGACTCGTCTCGTGTTAGCTTCCGTTTTATTTCCGTGTATATTTAATATATATTAAATCCAGCAGATTTGACCATTTCGTGAATTTATTAAGGAACGGTTAAGCTCAGGAACCCTTGTGCTATAATGTCAGCTATAATTTTTAGCAAACAAATAATTGTTTTTACTGTGTTAATCTTCTTAAAAGCCTTGCTGTGCGCTCCTGTGGCAGACATTTGCAACAGAGCTAAACACTCGTCCACATTTCCGGGTTGTCTCAGCGGTGATGCGTCACATCAGCGGTGGATGACGCGTTACGTCGGCGGTGACGTAGGTGCGACCTATATTTAGGTGTGACCCATTTATGGTTTTTTCCAATTTTTGGGCAATAATTGGACAAAACAACCTATATTCCGGTGCGACCTATAGTCCGGTAAATATGGTACTTGAAAGTGTTTAAATTGTGGGCCCCGAATCTATCATCTATTAAAGATTAACTTTTTTAATGAAATTATGGAAGTTAAACGACTTTTAGATAAGATAAGATAAGAGATAAGAGATTTTTTATTAACATTGCACCAGTAAACCAATACAACGTGATAATGTAAACACAGTCATCCAGAGGTCAGAGAATGTTAAGCTGCTGCAATTCAAAACACATGCATGTTCGTCAGCGCGGCCATCTCTCATCCATCCTGGATGAAGAGCAAAACAGATATGGAAAAAGGAAAAACACAGTAGGTATCATTTGTGATATTCAAAAAAAGAATTTATCAAAGATTGCCTGAGGACACTCCATGATAAAGTCCCAAAAACTCTATCAGCATAAGCACAATCACACGAGACATTGTTGCAGTTTTGACGACATGCAAGGAGATATGGAGTCTGTGAGTAACTTCAGAGAACACAGTTCAGCAGTTATTCAGCTGGGCGTTATCCGAGGCACGCACAGAGATCTCTGGGGGAGGGATGGGGGGGAGGTCAGCAGGGCACTTCAGCTCTCCGCTCCAGGAGAATAATTTCCAAACAGGCCTCTTTTCAAGGACGTGTGCAGAAACCAGATTAGATAGTCTTTTTGTTTATTCCAATCCAGACCACAGTGTACTTTCTCACTGCAGCCTTCCAAGTCCAGACGCTGTTTCAGGGCCAAAATTCCAAATCATATGAGGTTCCGTTCTATGAACCCCCATCCATGCCCTGTTGGGGCCCGGGCGGCTGTAAACGAGTTCCAAAGCGCCCAGGTCCGCGGTAGTCCACCGACGCACCCAACGTGCGATTGAGCTCATACAACAGCTGGGATGAGTTGCTCACGGCCCGGATCAGAGAATCATGCTGATCAGGGAGTTTCGCCAGCGCGCTGATAGCCGCCGAAGCTCTCCTCAGCTTCAGGTAGCAGACAGCTCCGCCGATGCCAAAAAACAGAGCAGCTGCTACTAATAGTCCAATAATCCACAAATCTTCCACGTCTTCGACAGTCAAGACGGTCAGACACATAGGCTGCCACTGTCCCCACGAGTCCATCATGTATCCAGCCGCGTGTGTGTCAGAGGGGCAGACAGCTTCTCCTGGCACGGTCCGCTTCGTGGAAAAAATCTTATCTATTGAAGAAACAGCCCAATTTACTAATTCCATCGCAAATTGGTTCGAGTGAGCGCTGAAGTGTCAGACGAGACAAAAAGCAAGCAGGGAGGAGGAAAAACTTAGGGAAGGAAGGAGCAAAAAGATATGCAACTTGCCTTGTCGAGAGCCGGAAGATGATTTTCCATGATATTCTAATTTTTTTGGAAAGGGTCTGTATATAATATTAATAATATAGACTTTTTTTTTTTTTTAGCTATTGGGTAATCAATTCATCCATCCATCCATCCATCCATCCATTATCTTTACCTGTTTATTCCATTTTGGGTCACGGGTGTCGCCAGTGCCCATATCCAGCAATCACAGTGCGAGGGGCAGGGTACACCCTGGACGGGTCGCAAGTCCATCACAGGGCCATATAGAGACAAACGAGACAAACAACCATTCACTCTCTCACTCACACCTATGGACAATTTAGAGTTACCAATCAGCCTAATATGCATGTTTTTGGTCTGTGGGAGGAAACCGGAGTACCCGGAGGAAACCCACGCATGCACAGGGAGAACATGCAAACTCCACCCAGAAAGGCCCCCGGACCAGGATTTGAACCAGCAACCTTCTCGCTGAGAGGCAGCAGCTCTACCAGTTGTGCCACCTTGCTGCCTAATCAATTCATTCAACCTTTATTTATACAGACAGAAGGAGAAATCACACACAAGACAGGCTCTAGAGAAATGTGGATATCCTAACTGGGCCTTCCTGAAAGCAGAGAAGAAACCCAAACAGGACTCTAGCCAGCCATCAGGTGAAAAGAAGGAACCCAGACCCAGACCAGTGGTCATTCCGTATGTTGCGGGAGTTTCAGAGACATTGAGACGTTTATTTTCTAAACACAACGTCCCAGTGGCTTTTAAACCCCAAAATACATTACGGCAAAGACTGGTTCATCCCAAAGATCCAGTCCCCCGGCACAAACAGAGTAATATTGTGTATGCTGTTCAGTGTCAGGAGGGCTGTGATCAGTCTTATATCGGGGAAACTAAACAGCCACTGGCCAAAAGGATGGCCCAGCACAGAAGATCAACATCATCAGGTCAGGACTCTGCAGTCTACACTCATCTCCAGGCCAGCGGTCACTCTTTCAGGGATGAAGATGTTCACATCCTTGATAGAGAGGAACGATGGTTTGAGAGAGGAGTAAAGGAGGCCATCTTTGTGAAAAGAAACCGTCCATCATTAAACAGAGGTGGAGGCCTCCGGGTTCAACTGTCCCCCTCTTACAATGCTGTTATTGCTAGTATCACTCAGCCCTCTGTGAATAGCAAACAACCATCAGGGTGTTAATGATCCATCGTCAGGCTGATGGTCCTCCTTGATCATGTGAGCAGCTGGTTTCGGCTGTCATCAGCCAACTGGTTGATCCACTGTGGGAGGGTGCTATTTATAAGACTGAGCTGAGCACAGCTTCTCAGACTGAGGAAGTCTTTCGGATGAAAGACGAAACGTTTCTACATTTTTTTTGCTTTGTTTTGTTTTGTTTTTTGAATTTCCAGAGGACCAGACTTAGTTTTTTTGGATTTATTTGTACAGTTTAGTCCCATTGAGCCTTATGGACTAATTTACAAGAGAGGCTTGAATTTTAACAGAGTGTTGACAATAGTGGATAACAATAGACAATCATAAAGGATGCGTACCGGTACAAACTTTTTTTTTAATTTTTTTTTTAAGAAATGGAAAATAAAATGGTAATTAAAAGGAAAAGTAGCGAACAAACCATTAGATTATAAGGTGGTGTAGAAAACTCAAAACACGAACATGTCTGCATTGGTTTTTGCCAGGAACTTACCGTAACAGATGTTTGAAGCCACTTAGAGAGGTCAAGGTTGAGAGAGCTTCAGATCTTTTTGCAAGATATGATGTCAGTGAAGTCAAACAATACATGTTCAAAGCAAAGGGAGAAATCTGGTTCAATAAAAGTAGAAATCAATATACAAATCCTTTTCCAGAATTGAGTCGAGAAGGGGCAAGACCAAAATAAATGAAAAACATCTTCTGGGTTTCTTTCACCCATCCATCCATCCATCCATCCATCCATCCATTTTCTTCCACTTATCCGGGGTCGGGTCGCGGGGGTAGCAGCCTAAGTAGGGAGGCCCAGACTTCCCTCTCCCCAGCCACTTGGAGCAGCTCCTCTGGGGGAATCCCAAGGCGTTCCCAGGCCAGCCGAGAAACATAGTCCCTCCAGCGTGTCCTGGGTCTTCCTCTGGGTCTCCTCCCGGTGGGACATGCCCGGAACACCTCACCAGGGAGGCGTCCAGGAGGCATCCTAACCAGATGCCCGAGCCACCTCAACTGGCTCCTCTCGATGTGGAGAAGCAGCGGCTCTACTCCGAGTCCCTCCCGGATGACTGAGCTTCTCACCCTATCTCTAAGGGAGAGTCCAGCCACCCTGCGGAGAAAACTCATTTCAGCCGCTTGTATCCGAGATCTCGTTCTTTCGGTCATAACCCAAAGCTCATGACCATAGATGAGGGTGGGAACGTAGATCGATCGGTAAATTGAGAGCTTTGCCTTTTGACTCAGCTCTCTCTTCACCACGACAGACCGGTACAGCGCCCGCTTCACTGCGGACGCTGCACCTATCCGCCTATCGATCTCACGCTCCAGTTTTCCCTCATTCGTGAACAAGACCCCGAGATACTTAAACTCCTCCACTTGGGGCAGGACCTCCTCCCCGACCCGGAGAGGGCATGCTACCCTTTTCCGGCTCAAGACCATGGCCTCGGATTTGGAGGAACTGATCCTCATCCCGGCCGCATCACATTCAGCTGCAAACCGCTCCAGCGAAAGCTGTAGATCACGATCTGATGAAGCCAATAGGACCACATCATCTGCAAAAAACAGAGAAGCGATTCTAAGGCCACCAAAACGGATCCTCTCAACACCTTGGCTGCGCCTAGAAATTCTGTCCATAAAAGTTATGAACAGAATCGGTGACAAAGGGCAACCTTGGCGGAGTCCAACTCTCACCGGAAACGAGCCTGACTTACTGCCAGCGATGCGGACCATGCTCTGACACCGGTCGTACAGGGACCTAACAGCCCATGTCAAAGGGCCTGGTACCCCATACTCCCGGAGTACCCCCCACAGAACCCCCCGAGGGACGCGGTCGAATGCCTTCTCCAAGTCCACAAAAAGAAAAAGTTTATTTCACAAAAAGAGCAAATTATATTTATATCCTTGTTAAAATGTTGTAAATAGATTTTGTATGGGTAAAATCTGTGAATAATGTTTAATGATACTTCTCTTACTTTATTAATTATCATGCATCTGGTTGGTAAAGTCCAAATCCTTTTCCATTTAAGGATATTAAAGGTATTCCAATAAGGTGCCACATTTGGAGTTGACACAACATCTTTCTGAAATAGCGAGCGTATAATAACGACGTTTGATATTACGAGTTGAAGAGAAGCAGATTTGACCAGTTTCAAGTTTGGTTGGTTCAAAGGGTAATAGTGTTGGATTCTCTCCTGCTGTACTTCTAAGTAAATAATTACTCCAGTAGGGATTGCTTTTATTACAATATTAAATTTGTTTAAAGGGATCGTAATATGATATTTTATGACAAATTCTTGATATGACATTAATGATCCATCAAGGTTGAGCAAGTGACGAACTAAAACCATGTTGTGAGTAAACCAATAGGGTAAAATAAGGATTTGTTTTTATGTAAGATGTCTTTATTGTTCCAAATATAATATCTGTGTGGAGAGAAATTATGTTTGTAAATCAATGACCAAGAGAGAAGATCTGTTTATGAAAACTGGATAGTTTTGAGGGGACTTTTCCAACATTATACGTAACTGCAAAATAAACCCACAGATCCTTCCTGTCATCTCTGATTGGACCTATCCACCTTATTCCTAGCCCCCATGACGCCTTGCGCGAATTATGTGTACGACTTCCGCCGAAAGTCAGAACCGGCACTTTTAGCAATGCTAAAATAATGAAATAGACCGGAAACGATCTTTAAAAACTTGATAATGAAAAAAGTGACATTTAGATAGAAACAGTAGTTTATTGCAAAGAAAATTAATCTCTGCCCAAAATACCTGGATCTCTAAAAAAAATACAATAAACGAAAACAAATAATGAAATAGACAGGAAACGATCTTTAAAAACCTGATAATGAAAAAAGTGACATTTAGATAGAAACAGTAGTTTAATCCAAAATTAACTGATATAGTGCACACAAAAAACTAACCTTGTAAGAAGGTTAACAGTCAACTATTGTACATAACAAATTAATCATTTTAGCAAATACTTTTCTAATGTAATATAGTTAACATTGCATCCTAAAAAAAACATGTTAAGAGTTGTGTTACATTTACAGCAAGTACCATACACCAGTACTGTACATGTTTGAGAAAAATGTTTACATTTAATGTCTTCTCACTTCTCACTTGAAATAAGCTGGCATCCTTTGCGTGTGAATGCTGGAACGATTACATTGACACCATGCTGTTGCAGCAGGTCCCTCACTGTGAAACCACGATCACCCATCACCTGATCTCCAGAAGTCCAGAAACCCAGAGTTCTGTGTTATATACCCAGAGTTCTGTGTTATATACCTGTCACTGCATTTACCACCATAAGCATCTGTAATAAACATGATTATTCCAGAGGGAGAAACAGCCAATAAATATTTCACAGTGTTATTTGCATGTATGATTCACTTCTGGAGTCCAAGTTTTTAGCTTTCTGCAAAACATGTTGCTTTAATTGTTTCACGGGGCAACCATAGAATAAGGTCGTTGGTTTGTTCTGACATTATGTCAATCCACATTCCAACAGTCATGCTGCATGTGACTGGTGGTGTTGAGCAGCTCCACACTCTCGTCAAGCCCATCTGAAAGTAAAAGTACAGTATACAAACATTAGGGTTCATTTATGAACACACACACACACCTAGATTATATATATGTAAATAAACGCACACACACACACACACACCTATATTATATATATATATATATATATATATATATATATATATATATATATATATATATATATATATATATAGATATATATGTATAAATAAACGCACACACAGCATACATATAGGTGCGTGTGTTTATTTGCCAGTTATGAACGAAAATATTAGTATCATTTAATCACTGACTACATAAAATCATAACACTAAAAGCTGTCTCTTAAATCATACCTGGTGTTCTCGATCCTCTGGAGGATACAGAGTCTTTTTTCAGGTGGTTTCTCGTAGCCCAGCCACAAAGAAGGATGCAGGTTTTTGTTTTCGGAGCATGTTCAACACACACTAGTTGCAGCCACAAATTCAGCTTCGTCTGATTATTCGTACAGCCACGAACAGCGCAACAGGTACCCGGGCTCCGCAAGGATATCTTCGTGACAATATTAGCTCGAAATAACAGAAAACAGAACTTCAACGACGCATACAGATCAGCAAGTAAACAAGAGGAGCCAGTGCAGAACTTCTACTTCCGGTGTGAAATGGAAGTAAGTCCCATAATTGCTACTACAGTGACCCCCCCAGGAATAAGGTGGATATTATTTTCTCTTCTCCCCACCAGTGGGAAATAAAGCTCTTAGCTTAAAGGTATTGTGACATGATGTTGGAAATTTGCATATTTGTCACAACATATATATATCTTATATCATTCAGCTCTGTTCGTTTTTGCAAAATAAATTATAAATACATTAAAATTTTATTCCAATTTATGGTAATTTTTTCTCTGGGACACGCCCCTAGAAATCTTAGAATTTATGCAAAACTTCATGTGACGTACATGTGGGCACTGGGCTAGATTCATTTCCTGAAAGATTGCCTCTTTTTTTTTTGGTGTAACTTGAAAAATGCCGTCACGTTGTAGCACATTTGGGTGTTCTAATATCAGCAGTGAACAAGTGAGCCTTCACAAATTCCCAAAAGATGAGAAACTTTGCCTAGAATGGAAGTACAGAGAACTTGTGACCGATGGGTTCCTACTGAGAGTCTGCAGCGACCATCTTACTGCCTATCAGGTAACATCTGTAATTTCTTTTTATTCATGGAGGGTTTATTAATGAGAGTTTTGGATGATTTACAGTCGTTAAAATGATATATCTCCGAAGTGAACCGGACTGTCGGACGTTAGCTGCTAAGAAAATTAGCCTAGATACCGAGTCAACAAGAAGCGCTATTTATGTATTTTTAAATTATGTCGGCGTGATCAGGTAACATCTGTAGTTTGTTTTTATTCGGGGAGAGTCTAATGAGAGTTTTGGATGATTTACAGTCTTAAAATGATATATTTCAGACGCAACCTGGACTGTATAAACAGATATAGCTGCTATCAATATTAGCCTAGATACCAGTCAACACGGAGTGCTATTTATGTATTTTTAAATTCTGTCGGCGCGATCAGGTAACATCTGTAGTTTGTTTTTATTCGGGGAGAGTCTAATGAGAGTTTTGGATGATTTACAGTCTTAAAATGATATATTTCAGACGCAACCTGGACCGTATAAACAGATAGCTGCTATCAATATTAGCCTGGATACCAGTCAACACGGAGTGCTATTTATGTATTTTTAAATTATGTCGGCGCGATCAGGTAACATCTGTAGTTTGTTTTTATTCGGGGAGAGTCTAATGAGAGTTTTGGATGATTTACAGTCTTAAAATGATATATTTCAGACGCAACCTGGACTGTATAAACAGATATAGCTGCTATCAATATTAGCCTAGATACCAGTCAACACGGAGTGCTATTTATGTATTTTTAAATTCTGTCGGCGCGATCAGGTAACATCTGTAGTTTGTTTTTATTCGGGGAGAGTCTAATGAGAGTTTTGGATGATTTACAGTCTTAAAATGATATATTTCAGACGCAACCTGGACCGTGTAAACAGATAGCTGCTATCAATATTAGCCTAGATACCAGTCAACACGGAGTGCTATTTATGTATTTTTAAATTATGTCGGCGCGATCAGGTAACATCTGTAGTTTGTTTTTATTCGGGGAGAGTCTAATGAGAGTTTTGGATGATTTACAGTCTTAAAATGATATATTTCAGACGCAACCTGGACCGTGTAAACAGATAGCTGCTATCAATATTAGCCTAGATACCAGTCAACACAGAGTGCTATTTATGTATTTTTAAATTATGTCGGCGTGATCAGGTAACATCTGTAGTTTGTTTGTATTCGGGGAGAGTCTAATGAGAGTTTTGGATGATTTACAGTCTTAAAATTATATATTTCAGATGCAACCTGGACCATATAAACAGATAGCTGCTATCAATATTAGCCTAGATACCAGTCAACACGGAGTGCTATTTATGTATTTTTAAATTATGTCGGCGTGATCAGGTAACATCTGTAGTTTGTTTTTATTCGGGGAGAGTCTAATGAGAGTTTTGGATGATTTACAGTCTTAAAATGATATATTTCAGACGCAACCTGGACTGTATAAACAGATATAGCTGCTATCAATATTAGCCTAGATACCAGTCAACACGGAGTGCTATTTATGTATTTTTAAATTATGTCGGCGCGATCAGGTAACATCTGTAGTTTGTTTTTATTCGGGGAGAGTCTATTAATGAGAGTTTTGGATGATTTACAGTCTTAAAATGATATATTTCAGACGCAACCTGGACCGTGTAAACAGATAGCTGCTATCAATATTAGCCTAGATACCAGTCAACACGGAGTGCTATTTATGTATTTTTAAATTATGTCGGCGCGATCAGGTAACATCTGTAGTTTGTTTTTATTCGGGGAGAGTCTATTAATGAGAGTTTTGGATGATTTACAGTCTTAAAATGATATATTTCAGACGCAACCTGGACCGTATAAACAGATAGCTGCTATCAATATTAGCCTAGATACCAGTCAACACGGAGTGCTATTTATGTATTTTTAAATTCTGTCGGCGCGATCAGGTAACATCTGTAGTTTGTTTTTATTCGGGGAGAGTCTAATGAGAGTTTTGGATGATTTACAGTCTTAAAATGATATATTTCAGACGCAACCTGGACCGTATAAACAGATAGCTGCTATCAATATTAGCCTGGATACCAGTCAACACGGAGTGCTATTTATGTATTTTTAAATTATTTAATTATTTAATATTTTATATATATTTAATGATTTTAATCACACGTTTGGAACAGTGGGTGGGCATTGGTCATATAGCCTTAGATTGGTTTAAATCTTATCTGACCAAGCGTACTTTTTGTGTCTGTCTTGATGGACATAGGTCCTCCTCTGCTCCACTCTCATGTGGTGTTCCGCAGGGCTCAGTTTTGGGCCCTCTTTTATTTTTGTTGTACATCCTTCCGCTTGGTTCTGTTTTTAGGAAATACGGGATTGCTTTTCATTGTTATGCAGATGACACACAGATCTACGTACCTTTAAAGAAAGCAGACTCAGCCTCTCTTCGGTCTCTGTTCCTATGTTTGGAAGATTTGAAGGCCTGGATGGCCCTAAACTTCTTGAAACTTAACGAAGACAAAACAGAGGTGGTGATTTTTGGCAGTTCGACTGAAGACTCTCTGTCCGATTGCTCCTTGGCTCAGTATGTCCGGCCAGTTGTTACAAATCTAGGGGTCAAGCTGGATGCTGGTCTTAGGCTGGAGTCTCAGATTAAAGCAGTTGTAAAATCCAGCTTTTTTCATTTGAGGCAGCTAGCCAAAGTAAAAGCCATCCTTCCTAGACAGCACTTCGAAACAGCAATCCATGCATTTGTGACCACACGGCTGGATTACTGTAATTCACTTTATGTTGGTATTAGTGATCTGTGTACTTCCCAGCTTCAGAGGGTTCAAAATGCAGCTGCACGACTCTTAACAGGTACACGAAAATTTGACCACATTTCCCCTGTTTTGGCATCTTTGCACTGGTTACCGGTGCGTTACAGGATTCATTTTAAAATACTTTTATTTACTTTTAAAGCTCTAAATGGCCATGCCCCTCCATACCTGTCAGAGCTGCTGCATTACTACACACCCTCTCGTTCGCTCAGGTCAGCTGACCAGTTGCTTCTGAGGGTACCGAGGACAAAGCGCAAGCTTAGAGGGGACCGTGCTTTCTCTGTGGTAGCTCCTAAGCTCTGGAATGACCTCCCATTAGACATAAGACAGGCCTCTTCACTTGCTGTTTTTAAGTCTCTTCTTAAAACCCATCTTTTTTCTTTGGCTTTTGGTACAATCTGAGATGTTTTAACTTTGTTTTATTGTATTCATAATTTATTATTTTAGTACTGTTTTTAGTCCCTTCCATTTTATGATTGTATTGTATTTTGTGATTGTGTGTACAGCACTTTGGTCCTGTTGGGTGCAT
The DNA here is from genome assembly GCA_038048925.1 of Garcialebias charrua. Lineage (NCBI taxonomy): Eukaryota > Metazoa > Chordata > Actinopteri > Cyprinodontiformes > Rivulidae > Garcialebias > Garcialebias charrua. Next base: position 13,398 of record JBBPBX010010633.1, read on the forward strand.
AAAGTGCTCTATAAATAAAGTTGGTATGGTATGGTATGGTATATTTTACAGTGCGTTCGTAAGTCCGAGTTGCTGTAAGTCGAGGGTTCCCTGTATGTGTACACATATATATATATATATATATATATATATATATATATATATATATATATATATATATATATATATATATATATATATATATATATATATACAGGTAGTCCCCGACTTACGAGCGCTCTGACCTACGAGGTTCCGGACTTACGAGCTGGCGAATTTTTGGAAAAAACGCAAAAAATACCGAGTTTTTCTGTGTTTTTTCACCACAGTTCGTTAGCTAAACATGTGGACACACGTTTCCGATCATTTTTATGCACTCGTAAGCAGTTTTTCGATGAAAAACGAGTGTTTGTAGTCGCGCTAGCAAAACCGTTCCAACTTACGAGCGAAATTCCGGACTTACGAGACACGTGGCGGCCGTTCCAAGTTACGAATTTTCGCTTTACGAGCGCCTCGGAGGAACGGAACTCGCTCGTAAGTCGGGGACTACCTGTATATATATAGATATATATATATATATATATATACCGTATTCTCCGGCGTATAAGTCGCACCTTTTTGCCTACATTTCTAAGCCCTGCGACTTATAGGCCGGTGCGACTTATACGTCGATTTTTCCAATATTTTGGTCATAATTTGACTTTGGTCAAAAACTCCAAAAATGGTGCAGTACCAGTTTCGGCCGCTATGGGCGCTAAGAAACCCTTTACAGTACCTACACTGTTGACATCTGCCTGGTCCAAAAATGGTGCAGTGACACAGAAGATGAAGACTTCAATGGTTTTGAATAAATAAATAAAAACCATAAAATAAATACAGTATCTGTTTCTGTCATCATTTTAAACTGAGACACGTTTTTTACTGTAATGTCAGCTAATAAAAATATATTTTTATGTGTTTATCTTTAAAGATAAATGATGAAAGACACAAAATATACAAAAATTATGTTCATTTATTAATGAAAAGTTCAACTAAGACACATCAAACAAAATACTGTAGTTTTTATGTGATAATCTTGTCAAAAGTCCTTCCAAACAATTTGGCAGCCAGTCCATTTTGGGCAAAACACCAGTTCACGTGAGGTGCGACCTATAGGCCGGTGCGACTTATAGGCCGGTGCGACTTATACGTTGATTTTTCCATTTAATTGGGCATAATTAGGTTGGTGCGACTTATACTCCGGTGCGACTTATACGCCGACGAATACGGTATATATATATATATATATATATATATATATATATATATATATATATATATATATATATATATATATATATATATATATATATATATATATATATATATATATAT
>JBBPBX010010633.1:22513-57527 GCA_038048925.1 Garcialebias charrua
GCTATCCACAACCTTGCCCCTCCTTATCTATCTGACCTCCTACAAATCTCCATCCCATCACGCTCTCTCAGGTCCTCCTCTTCACTACAACTCCATGTACCCTCTGCCCGCCTCTCCACCATGGGGAGCAGGGCCTTCACCTGCTCTGCCCCTCACCTCTGGAACGCTCTACCGCCCGACCTTCGAAACACCACCTCCCTTTCTCTGTTCAAGACTGCCCTGAAAACACATCTCTTTAGACTAGCTTATCATTAACTTTACTAAATGTATTTTTATCTTCCATTTTATATCCTTTATGTATTTTATATTTCAATTTGTCGCTGATAATGTTTGCTCTGTATTCACTGTGTTGGTTTGTTAAGTGTCCTTGGGTGTCATGAAAGGCGCTTTTAAATAAAATGATTATTATTATTATTATTATTATTATATATATATATATATATATATATATATATATATATAGTATATATATATATATATATATATATATATGTATGAGCTTTTTGTAACAATCTAAGCTTACAAAATACCAGGGTTGTGGTGTATAAACTGTAAAATAAACTGTAAAGAAACTGTAGAGAAAACAGAGATCAAAGGAATTGTGGTGGTTTTAATGGTCATCATGGTACCAGTAATCACACACCTGTGCCTCTCACTCCCTGGCAGCATTCTTAATAAGACAGGCAGACAGATAGACAGACAAAAACTAAGCCTCAGACAACCAGTCGCAGTGAGCTGAAAGATGCAGCAGCTATGGGCCATAACTGTGTTTATTTTATTTTAAGGAGACAGCTCTGAGCTCAGACACCACAGAAGTCAAAAGGAGTGTGGGTGTGTGCACTCCGCTCTCCAAGAGAAAACTGTAGCAGTGAGATGAACTGGGTGAAAAAAATACAAAAATACAGACATTTCCATGTACGTGTGAACTTAATGACAAGTGTAACGCTGTGGGAGTAAGAAGACAGTATTTGTAGAAATGCTGTAAAATTTACACAGCTTCAAAGTTAGCATGCGTGACATCATCACCCAAAGTTGAGCCTTTTGTGGTCAAATCTTCAAAATCATAAAAGTTGAACTTACTTGAATAAAAACCCATAAAAGAAATAAAAATGCCAGTTAGTCATGTAAAGTCCAACTTTTTGTAGTTGTTTAAACTTTAACCACTGCTACTGTGAAGTTTCTCTGAGCTGTAGAGCTCCAAAGAGGGCTGGCTTTTCAAAGTTCAAGGTTCAAGGAGACTTTGTTATCATTCTCACCACATGTCCTACATGAAGTGGAACAAAATTATGTACTCAAGATTCCAGTTACACCCAAAAGTAGCAATAATATAAAGTATATTAAGAAAAGAAGAAACAGTACCGTATTTTCCGGACTATAGGTCACAGTTTTTTTTTGCCTAATTTGCATGCCCTGCGAATAATAGAGAGGTGAGACTTGTTTATGGATTTTTTCCCATATTTTTAGACCAGTTTTTGGCTCAGATATGACCGTTTTTCATATTGGCAAAAAATGGTGCAGTACCACTTTTGTCCGCTAGGGTACACCGACCGTTCGCAGCTCATGTGTCCGTCAAAAAACCCCTCCTCTGCTCGGACTGACTCTGTCGCTGCCCGGCCTCCTGCTCTGGAGGTATGAACTACGAAACCACAGGACAGATTTTGTTGAAACTTACAGAACGTAATTACTTGGTGGTCATTTACAAACTGTTAGCTGCAGGAGATATTTAGAACAAACAAAAAAAGCGATCTTTTAGCATCGCTGTATGTTGTTAGCGTTTAGCTACCGTAAACAGATACTATTTAGATAAATAACTCATGATCTACAGGACAGATTTTTATCAAACTTACAGAAAGTAATTACTTGGTGGTCATTTACAAACTGTGACCTGTATGAGACATTTGAGGTAAAATTTTATTTATTTATAATTTATTTTCGCAGTGCACGTGACCGTTTGGAAGATGTCAATGCGAAACAATTTAAATCCAGCAGATTTGACCATTTCGTGAATTTATTAAGGAAAGGTTCAGCTAAGACACATCTTTGCTATAATTTTCAGCAAACAAATACAGGGGGTCCCCGACTTATGAGCGAGTTCTGTTCGTACGAGGTGCTCGTAACACGAAAATTCGTGTGTCGGAACCCGAAACACGTGTCACTCGTAAATCCGGATTTTCGGTTGTAAGTCGGAAAATGTATTCTAGCGCTACTACGAACACCCATTTTTCAACACAAACGTACATACTGGTTCATAAACATGCTCAAAACTTTGTTTACAAACAGTTAGCTAACACACTTTCATCTAAAAACACATACCAGTGCTGTATTTTCTGTATGTTCTGTACAACTTTACTGTTCGTTAGTCAGCTCGTAAGTCCGGAACCTCGTATGTCGATGACGTCGTAAGTCGGGGACCACCTGTAATTGTTTTTAACGTGTTAATCTTGTAAAGTCCTTCCGTGCGTGCTCGCTCCTGTGGCAGACATTTGCAGCAGAGCTAAACACTCGGACCATATTTCCGGGTTGTCTCAGCGGTGACGCGTCACGTCAGCGGTGGGTGACGCGTTACGTCGGCGGTGACGTAGGTGAGATCTAAATATAGGTGTGACCCGTTTATGGATATTTCCAATTTATTGCCAATAATTGGACAAAGCGATCTATATAACGGTGCGACCTATCAGGCAGAAAATACGTTATACAAGTATCAAAGATACGCTAAACAATAATAACATAGTATAATGGGGTGTATTAAACAGCAGCCTGAACATGAGTCTGTTGTGAGCAGATGGGTATGAATACAGCAACTTATGGATAAGAAATCAGCAGCATGGATAATCAGCAGCTCAGATAAAGTCTAAAATCTCAGCCATGTCCCTGGATCTTCCGTGCATATGTGGCTTTGTCCCTTTTAATATAAGCAGTCAGCTCTTTTCTTGCCCTCTCCAGTTTATGTGAGTCATCAGACCTGAAGACAGCATCCCTGGCTTTCAGAAGGTGGACCTCTGCATTCAGCCAGGGTTTCTGCCTCAGGTAGCACATCACAGTCCTGGTGGTGATGACATCTCCAGCACACTTGCTGATGTATCAGAGGGCTGCAGATGTGTATTCCTCCAGATCCAGCTCCCCCTCATTTATGGCAGCCTCCCTGAAGACCTTTTCCTGCATAATTTGCAAAAATTCCAAATGTTTGCATCATGAACATTTACCTTACCTAAAGTTTGTCTGAGCCCTACCCTGTATGGCTACCTAAAGTTATAACACACTGTTACCAATCAAGACACACAAGCAGGGTGGAAGGTAGCAGAGTTCACAGCCCCACTCACTCAGCTGTGCTCCTGCTGTTAACCACTGGGCAGAGTTTAATGAACATTCAAGTATTCACTGGATGTGCATTAACAAGTGATTTAACATTTGTAGTCAACCCAAATGGGTAACTGGCCTTGACAAACACAAAAATGACAAGAACTCAGTCAATTTGACAGGGAATGAGGTAAATCGTGATGTGGTAGTAGCAGAGATGATTCCCAACACATATTCCGAGTGCTAACATATTCTAGGAAGCCTATTTAAAACATTAGCATGCAAGACAGTGGGTGATAGGCAAGAAATGACAGGTTAACTAAAAAATATTTTTTCTAGCCAATAACTACCTTCGTATGTAGATAAGAAAACAGCAAATGCATTCATCCATTCACTATCTTTTACCCTCTTCTTCCTTTCTGAGTCACGGGGGTCACTGGTGCCCACATCCAGCAGTCACTGTAGCCGTTTTCGCATTGGCCAGCCCTCCCCGGCTCTCCCCGGCTCCACCCTGCTTCTAACCCGGGTTCGGCGTGTTCGCATTTTCCTTTTCCGCCCGGGATCCGCCCTTGTTTTGGAACCATCTCCACCGTGGTTCTGATCGGGCCGGCCCCACGGACCCAGTTTGACGTCATGTACTGCTCACATTTGATTCGTTGTTTGCAGCAGGGGCGGGACTCATTCAAACAACCTCAGCGCGAGGGCTGAATTTCATTAATATTTAACTACAGAAACCCCTAAAATAATTGTTAGCTGAATTAGTGTTTCTGAGTTAAATTTTTGTTAATGACTGATTACAATTCAGCTTATGTTAGGACGTAAATAACACGAAGCGCGCACCCATAGCCTCCAGAGCATTTCCGCCTTTCTATAAAGTTCTATAAAATATAACTAATATTCTCTAACTCTTGCGCGTGGCCAGGGTTTTAAAATATAACTGATAATCTCTAAATCCTGCGCGCGCCAGAATTTTACAGGCGGCAAATCCTTCATAGGAAAGGTTGACTCCAAAAAAACTAATAAGCCGCCGTGGTGTAAAGGGATAAGCACTTGGCTTTAAGCACACATTTTATCTTGACCCGTAGGCTACGAGTTCGAATCTCAGCTGGGTCAAGTTATTTTATGTTTGTCTTTTATTGGAGAAAATAAAAAGAAGTAGTTACTAAAAAGAAGCGGGCGGGCCAGTTCGGGCTATGGGCAAACCGGGGGTGGCCCGGGCCATTGAGGGCTGGCCAATGCAAAAACGGCTTGTGCGAGAGGCAGGAGACACCCTGGACAGATCTCCAGTCCATCACAGGGACACATAGAGACAAACAAGACAAATAACCATTCACTCTCTCACTCACACCTAGACACAGTTTAGAATTACTAATCAGTCTAACACGCATGTTTTTGGTCTGTGGAAGGAAACTGAAGTACCTGGAGAAAAACCATGCATGCACAGAGAGAACATGCAAACTCCACCCAGAAAGGTTCTTATCCGGTATTTAAATCTGCGACCTTCTCGCTGAGAGGCAACATCTCTACCAACTGAGCCACAGAGCTGCTGAAAACTGAAAGTTATGCACCATAACTCATGTTCCCTGAAGGAAGGGAACGAAGTGCAACATACTTGCTATGGGAATTGCGCCCCCGCGCGATTACCTGAAGGAATATACTCACGCCTTTACGGCTAGGGCGTCACTGCCGCGCCAGGGACCCCGCCCCCTGTGTACTGTTACATGCCCTAGGCATATAATTTATTTTTGTCAGAACATAAAATTGTGTAAAGATTTTTGAGGTTTTGTTTAAAGATTTTTAGCAGAAGCATGAGCTGTTTAGAGGCTGTTGGAACCTAATTGACTGCAGCTGGTGCTCATTAACCTGCTGCAGGTGGAGGTAGTTGCTCACTCTCTCTATATTAGGTCCAAGCCACACAGCAGAGAGATGAAAGCAAGCAGAGGAGATCCAAGCAGAGGAGATCCATGCAGTATGAGGAGCTGAGGTCCCAGCAGCCCCAGAACCAGACACAGATGAAGGAGCAGCTGATCCAAGCAGCTGCAGCAGTCTGGGACGAAGGAGCATCAGGCCTGATGAAGAAACAGCAGACCTGATGCAGCAGCAGCAGCAGCAGCAGAAGCAGCAGCAGTGTGAGAGGAGGCTGTTTGATGAACCGTTTGGAGCCTTTTGGGGAGGCCGTTTGATGAGCCCTTTGGAGCCTTTTGAGGAGGCCGTTTGATCAATATGAAGCAGAAGTCCGTGTGAGGAGGCGAATGTCGTGAAATCATGAAGTGATGAAGATGTGCTACTGTCGTGAGAAGCTGGAGTGAGACCTGCTGCTATGTGTGTTAAGAAGAGGAAGCTAGAGTGAGACCAGCTGCTGTGTTTTGAGAGGAGGAGGCTGAATCCTTTCGTTATGGAGACCTGCTGTCGTGAGAGCTGGATGCTGAAGACCGAGAGCCGTGAGTGACCTGCTAGACTTGAAGTTTTTTTCTTATTAATCGTCCAGAAGCTGGATTGGAGAGGTCCAACATTTTATTTAGAACTTCTTTCTTTTTGAGGACACAGAGAGCCTAAAATAAACACTTTATTTTTACCATCCTTTCTGTGTCTCGTGTCCTTGTATGCTACGTGCCTTCGGGTCCTAACATATTATGGGGGCTCGTCCGGGATTTGAATGAGACAGGAGCTAATTTTTTTTGTTTTTCATCATTTTTGATGAGAATAATAATAATGGGGGCTCGTTGAACCTGAAGAGTGAGTTGTTTGGACTGTCCAATGGATTTTTTTTTTTAAAGATTTTTTTTTGAAGATTTTTGTGGAATTTTGGTACTATTGGCTGGGAGAGTTTTTGTGTTCGTAGGCTGTAGTGTATGTGCAGGTTTTGTAGATGGATTATTAGGAGCGTTTTCGGAAGCTTAACACTGAGCTCGACAGGAGAGCTACGTTTAGTAGACAGGTGATCTTAGATCAGTTGAGGGAAAAGAAAGTTGTTTTTGAGCAGCAGTTGAGGGAGAATAGACTTATCCTTGAGCGAAAGCAAGCTGTTTTAAGAGAAGAACAAATTCAACGTCAACTTGAACCAAGTTTTTTTGAGAGAACAAGAGCTTAGACGTCAAAGTATTCAAGCTGCTCAAAGGGAACTTGAAGTTGTACGACAAAGTCGTCAAGCGACTCTAGTTGAGAGAAATAGTCATTTAAAGCAGGATGACGTGGCTATGGATTATTTGTTGGTCACTCCTGAGGTGACACCACTGGTGGAGGAAAGTGTCTACGAGGACAAAGATGCTGTTGATCTCTGTGACTGTTTTTTCTTTTTTTCAGAGTCTGATAACGTCCCTGTGAGCGAGTTAGCAGAGGTGAACAGCGAACCAGACGGGGATGATTTTGGTCTGGGTGATTGTTTTTTATTTGGATCAGAAGTACTGGAGACAACACAGAGAGTTGCTCCTGCTCCTTTGTGTCAGTTACTTGCTGTTTCAGGACATATTAAAGGAGTTTTGATGCTGGAACCGTTGTTGAACATGTTAACCACGATTGTGTGTTTTTTGACTCTCGATGCTTTGTCTGCAGGGTGCCTGATGGCAGAGCTGGTGCAGCTGACATGGTATTACTGTCAAGTGATGGAAGTGGTGACACGGAGGTGAATGGTTTCACTCTGGTTGTTGGAAAAAACCCTGATCTTCAGACTGGCATTAATCTGAATGTTGGTGAGAGTGCTGCTAAACGGAGGCCTTGTGATGTGAGACCTGATAAGCGATGCCTTTTTGGGTTTCAGGTATTCTAAAGGCGACTGCTAGTTGTATGTGATGTGTGTGTGGTTTTTTTTTTGCTTTGTTGTTAGTGTTGAGGGTGTAAGTGTTAAGATTTTTTGGTTTCATTTACATGGGTGATGAGCGTAGTGTAATATGGCTGCATCATCCCATGTAATTTCTTATGTGGGGGGTGTTACATGCCCTAGACATATAATTTATTTTAGTCAGAACATAAAATTGTGTAAAGATTTTTGAGGTTTTGTTTAAAGATTTTTAGCAGAAGCACGAGCTGTTTAGAGGCTGTGGGAGCCTAATTGACTGTAGCTGGTGCTCACTAACCTGCTGCAGGTGGAGGTAGTTGCTCCCTCTCTATATATTAGGTCCAAGCCACACAGCAGAGAGATGAAAGCAAGCAGAGGAGATCCAAGCAGAGGAGATCCATGCAGCATGAGGAGCTGAGGTCCCAGCAACCCCAGAACCAGACGCAGATGAAGGAGCAGCTGGTCCAAGCAGCTGCAGCAAGCTGGGATGAAGGAGCATCAGGCCTGATGAAGAAACAGCAGACCTGATGCAGCAGAAGCAGCAGCAGTGTGAGAGGAGGCCGTTTGATAAACGGTTTGGAGCCTTTTGGGGAGGCCGTTTGATGAGCCCTTTGGAGCCGTTTGAGGAGGCCGTTTGATGAGCCGTTTGGAGCCTTTTGAGGAGGCCGTTTGATCAATATGAAGCAGAAGTCCGTGTGAGGAGGCGAATGTCGTGAAATGATGAAGTGATGAAGATGTGCTGCTGTAGTGGGAAGCTGGAGTGAGACCTGCTACTATGTGTGTTAAGAAGAGGAAGCTAGAGTGAGACCTGCTGCTGTGTGTGTTAAGAAGAGGAGCTAGAGTGAGACCTGTTGCTGTGTTTTGAGAGGAGGAGGCTGAATCCTTCCGTAATGGAGACCTGCTGTCGTGAGAGTTGGGTGCTGAAGACCGGGAGCCGTGAGTGACCTGCTAGACTTGAAGTTGTTTTCTTATTAATCTTCCAGAAGCTGGATTGGAGAGGTCCAACATTTTCTTTAGAACTTCTTTCTTTTTGAGGACACAGAGAGCCTAAAATAAACACTTTATTTTTACCATCCTTTCGGTGTCTCATGTCCTTGTATGCTACGTGCCTTCGGGTTGTAAAAGTACTTAAGCGGCTGACGCCCATCCATCTTTCTCCAAAATTGCACTTCACCGAGCTTTCAGCATTGAAAAGGGCCAGATATGTTGCACCTCCTTCCCTTCCTCAGGGAACATGAGTTATGGTGCATAACTTTCAGTTCCCTTTCAGTCTGGTCTCTCAGTGCAACATACTTGCTATGGGAACGTAATCCATTCACGCCCTTTGAAATGTTCAGTAAAATGCATGCTAGAGTGAACGTCTGCCCTTGACCAGCAGGCATCTCAAGGCTACTTTCTACTGTGTGTTAGAAAGGACAGCCTGAGTGACGTCACACGCAGTAACATCCAAACTGTAATGCTTTGCAAAAGTGTTTAATGAGCTCCAGTTCGCAGTAGCGCAGATGTCTGCAACTGGTACACCCTTGAACAATGACCAGGAAGTGGCCAAGCCCCGAGTGGAGTGAGCATGCACTCCAGAGGGCACCTGTTGACCTTTGTTACTGTACACCCTTTTAATGGCCTCAGTCACCCAATGTGAGAGGCATTGTTTTGATAGGGCCTTCCCGGTATCAGATGCTGCAAAGCAGACGAACAGTTGGTTTGTTTTTCTCCATTCAGCTGTTCTCTGCATGTAAGTGCATAAAGCTCTCACGGGGCAGAGAGCCTTCAACCTTTCCTGTTCCTGAGTAAGGACAGGAGCAGGTGGGAAGGAGGAGAGATCAAAGTCTAGATTCCTGTGGTTCAAAGTCAAGACCTTGGGAGTGTATGTGGGATTAGGCCTTAGTGTGACCTTTGACCCGTCAGGGGCGAATCTAGTACACATTGGATGTACAGACAATGCATGGAGGTCACCCACGCGTTTCGCCGAGCAAAGTGCCAGAAGTAGAGCGGTTTTACAAGATAATAAATCTATCTTAATCTCGCTCAGTGGCTCGAATGGGGGGTCACAGAGAGCCCCTAGGACCAGGCCAAAATCCCAACCAGGGGTCAGGATCCTGCTGGGTGGTCTAGTCCAAAGTACACCTTTCATAAATCTTATTATGATTGGATATGCTCCAGGTGTCCTGTGTCCCCAGCCTTCGTGACAGGCTGAAATAGCTGATAGGAAAACTTTAATCGTTGAATAAGAACAACCTTTTTCTAGTAAGTCCTGAAGGAAAGTCAGGAGCTGAGCCAAGTCACATGCATTTTTTTTTTCTTTCGGCTTTATTCCCTGCGTTAGGGGTCGCCACAGCGAACTGGTCGCATGAAGATTTGGCAGTTGTTTTTACGCCGGATGCCCTTCCTGACACAACCACAGACCACCGAGCAACCACAACCCTCTGTGTGGAGCAGAGAGCTGATATCTAGGGTTCCCGGGGGAGCAGATGGTGTGGGTTAAGGGCCTTGCTCAAGGGCCCAGAGTGGGGCAGATGAGGGTGGAGACAAGTGTGACTGCTTCACTTATCCCACCCACATCTTTGATGTTGTCGGTACCGGGGCTTGAACCGGGTGACCTTCCGATCACAAGCGCACCTTCTTAACCTCTGCGCCACCACTCCCACTCCCATGCATAAGAAATATTATTTCTTTTTGAGCACCAGGCTTCAAAAATATGCCACTTCTGTGCATATAGAGACTGTGTTGACACAGCACGGGCACTTTGTATGGTTTTTACCACATTTTCCAGCAGGCCTGACGCTATCAACTTGTTCTTTTCTGCCAACAAGCAGAGACTTTTGACAGTCCCTAGCCTAAGTGGCTGGACTGCCCCTTCTGGTGACATAGAGTCTGTGAGACCCTGGGGGTCAGCCAAGATGGGAAGAAGGCCTCCTTGCTGATGTGCCCCCAGGCTGCTCTGCTCAGGGGTAATTGAGGGCAGATGTAACCTGTCATCCTTATTAGACAGGATTAGAGCAGAAAGTCTATTTTCCCCCTCCAAGTTTGGGGTCATAGGACTGTGAGACTGCGAGTTTTGTAAACGAGCAGATCTCCTGACTCCAATCCGTTTTCTGGAGTGGTCCAGTTTACTGGTCATTGGCTTTAATGGAGCGTCAACACCAGATAAACAGACCGGATAAACAGTCTGTGTTTCACCCGTTGGGAGAATTTTGTTTGAAAGCAGAGCTGGATCACCAGAGAAAGGGAGGTCACGTGCTGTCTGATTACTGCTTGGACATTGCGTGTCCTTCATTAATAACAAAGGGGCAGCTGCAACGTGAGAACGTGGAGATGTTCCTTTTGGTTTGGCAGACTTCAGATTATTTGGTGATAAAGAGCCCAGTCCCCTTCGGAAAAAAGGAAGAGAGATCTGATTCAACTCTGATTTGTTTCCATATACAGTAGCCTGAACACAATTGCTGCTGGGAAGGTGTGAAGCTTGTAGCTACCTGAGAGCATCAGATGTAGCCCCTCCCCCCGTTGTTAGATTCTGTCGGCATGCCTCCCTGAGGTGCGGACATGTCACATGTTCGTCTGGTTAGTGTATTGGCTGCCCCATCGTTCACAATGGAACGAGCGCTTGAGCACGTGACCCTCCTCACCTGTCTCCGTGAGGGGTGTGAGGGGTGCTTGCAGACGTCTCTGAGTCTGCTTACTGCAGACAAATCAAAGGCACCCTGCTGGGGTTTATTGATTAGGCTAATACCCCGTGGGCCGTGAGGGAGGGGGGAAAATGGCCCCCTCCCTTTATGACGGCTGGTAGGCCAGAGGGACCTGTACTGAAGTTATTTGTGTGTTGTTTTTTTATTTTTGAGAGTCATTAAAACAGAGAGGAGCTGTTTCATGAACTTTATTTGTGCTTATGTGCAATGGCGTACATGATTCTATGTCACTCACAACAGAGAGAGCATGATTTGTGCATGCGATAAATATACCAGCTTTTTGTACCATGTTACATGTAAACTTTGGACATGAGGGGATCATTCCCAGTACCACGTGGGCGGGTGATCGTGTAATGTGGAAACGTGGACCTGGTTCATCAGGCACGTTTTTGTCTAGTGTCCTGGTTCGTCGAGGAGGCCCTGTGTTTGGTCGCCTGGCGGGGGACAAACCTATTTTTGCTCCATGCATTCTCAGTGCGAGGTTGGCCCAGCGGGGGTCTCTGCCAGGGCTCTTCCTCGTATGCTGGCCGCTTCTGCGGTGGGGCACGCATTGCCGAGTGGTGCCGAGACTGCGTAGGTCTGCTTCCAGCAAACTCCCTTGGGGGGGCGAAGCTTCTATGGGAAATGCCCACCCGGAGACAGGCGGAGAGCTTCCGCTTGTCTGCGCCTTTGGTCCAGCTTGGTCTGAATTCGCTCCAAAGCTTTACCAAATAATCCCTTCGGCTCTATCGAGTGGTGGAGAAAAGGCACCTTTTGTCCCTCAGGGAGATCTGTTAAAGTCATCCACAGGTGGCGAATCGCGATGACCACTTCCGCCATGCCCTTGCCTTGTGCAACAGCAGCTGTCCCCATCATACAGAGCACAAAGTCTGTTGCTCTGCGGGCTTCGTCCAACAAGTCGACGGCCGCCTGCTCGTCCGTTGTTACTTACAGCTGTTGCAGCTTTTCCGCTAGGTAAGCCTGTATCAACGCAGATGCGTTCATGGCGCGCACCGCGAGTCCCTGAGCTCTGTAGCACATCTCGAGTAGAGACGTTGAAGCTCGACAAGCCTTGCTGGGGAGAGTTGGTTTTGTTCCAGATGACTTAGGAGCCAGGTGAGACGCTAGTGTGTCCTCAATCTGAGGCACGTTAGCTATTCCCACCTCATCCATCCCGTCTACGTCGAGGAACTGTGAGAGGGGAAGGAGCATGGAGGCTCTCGGTTGAGTCCAGGTGCGAGTTAGTTCTGTGAGGAAGTCCGGGAACACGGGCATCCTTTGCCTCGTGGCGGCCTGCTGCTTCGAGTAAAAATAGTTTCCTGCCAGCCTCGTGACCTGTTGGCGAGGCGGAGGTTCGGGCCATGGGATGTGCAACGCGTCCGTTGCTCTGTGGCACAAGTCGAACAGAGCAGGGATGGAAAAGTCGGTTTCTGGGAGCACAGGTACCGGGGTCTGGGAGAGATCTTCACCCTGATCCTCCAGTTCCACGTCCGCCTCCTCCGTTGAAAATTCGTCCGAGGCTGAAATCGAGATCTCGTCCTCGTTCATCATGCCTCGGGTGTCGAACTCAACTCTTAGGTCCACTATAGGAGCCAGCACGTCAGGGCTGTCGCCCCATTCGACTCGTGTGCTGTCATGTAGAGCCATGAGCCCCCACCCTCTCGGTTTTCAAATCCCGGTTAAAAACTCACTACTACTCCATCGCTTTCAATGCCAGCTGATTTGTATTGGATCGTTTGATTTATGATCTGCAATGTTTTTATGTTTTTCGTGTTGTACTTCATTGTCTGTGTTGCCTGTTGCGTGTTTGTTTGTCCAGCACTTTGGTGTGGACTTGTTCCTGTTTAAAGTGCTTTATAAATAAAATGGTATGGTATGGTATGGTATGTTCTCTAGCGTGGGAGTGAGGGGCTTCGTGGTGTCCGTGTCCGCTGGTGTCGCTGAATTGCCCATGGCTTTGGCGACGAGGTCAACCCGATGCCGCAGCACCGCATCCAGCATGAGGCTGCAGTGTGGGCAAAAGTCCGGCGCATCCAGTGCTGTTTTTGCGTGAAGCATTCCCATGCAGACTGGACAGGCCTCGTGGGTGTCCGTTGCTGCGAGGGAGAAACCACATCCACTGGGACAAGCGCGCAAAGTTGGGCTCGCCGTCCCGCTGGTTTTCCTTGGAAGTCTCGCCTTTTGCTTTCCTTTCTCCGGAGGCATGTCCGAGACAAGCCGAGCAAGTCCTTCCAGAATCTTTTTCTTTTTCTTTGAATTGTCTCCTCCGTCACGTCGCTTTCACTGGCTACCTCGCTAGGAGTTAGCGAAATAGCCTTTTTTCTTGTGCCGTAATTAGCGCCATCAAGCGAAGCAATCTCTAGAGAGAGGAGAAGAAAATACTTCGGGGTTAAGATAAATGTGCCGGACTAGCTTTCGCTAGTCCAGCAATACGCAGTAATAATTCTCTGTGCGCTCTGTGCAGGGAGCAAGCTCACCTCAAGTTGAGCGATGAAGCAACAGAGAAGTCCCGCAAAGAGGTAGTTCAGGTTTAGCAAGGTGAAGGGCAAAAAAGAGAAAGATGGATGGGCGTCAGTCGCTTAAGTACACAGAGGGCGGGGCCTCTGGCGCGGCGGTGACGCCCTAGCCGTAAAGGCGTTAGTATATTCCTTCAGGTAATCGCGCAGGGCCCAATTCCCATAGCAAGTATGTTGCACCGAGAGACCAGACTGAAAGGGAACAGCAAATCGTGTTTTTAAATAGATCTAGAGTAGTCTAGACACGACACCAGACTGACAATAAAACTTTCAGCACACTTCTTGTGCACTGTCTTCTCGGTTAGCGTCCTGACATCCTGTCTTCACCCAACAGCACAACAAAGCCAGTCCGCTGTTTTACAATACTCAAACACACAGTGAGTATTGCTTTTTCAGAGAAATGTATAGTCAAAGGTCACAGAAGAGGAGTGAAAGAACGTCCTAATAAGACGCCTGCACCTCTCATGTCCCGCAGCTCGCAGTGACATTGATGGCTGAGGTTAGGGCTGTGAGGACAGAGGAGTCTTTGTGTCAGGCTTCACATCCTTTCTGGAGCTTTCCCCTTTGCCCTCTACTCTAGTATGTCGACTTTTATTAGTTAAATGTAACTTTAAGTAAGTTCATTTGTTATGTTTGGGTTCTAGATGAGACACAAAACTCTTTTTTTTCAACACTTACTCTGAGCAGTTTTGCTCCAGATTAAGTGCAGGCGACTCTTTTGCACTAACTCTCAGCTTCATTCCACTGGTTTTATTTTGACAACTGAATGAATCTTTTAGTGCTGATGAGAGCTAAACAGACCACCATTGATTTGATAGGATTTTCTCTCATTTTCACATGGTGTGTGTAGTAAACACAGCCCAGATACTGTACAAACAGTGAGACACTGAGGTGAAGGTGCTGCTCAACTCTACATTCAGTTTGTCATCTTTTATTACAGTAAATATTTGGATAAATGCTTACCCTGCTAGCTCTCAGACATGAAACCGTAAGTGATGAAAGGCTGACTGAGGCTGCCTTCAACCCTCATGTGGCAAGTGAACAGACAGCCACAGTGCTGCTGCAAAGATGGACTTGTGAAGGTGGGCCACGCTGTCACATCCTGAAAACCTCTTTACATTTTCACCTTCTCCTCAAGCGAGAAACTCTTTAGTGCACGAGTCATTAAACTTTACAAAGAAAAAACAGGTTGAGCTTTTTTTTTTTACTGAACAATCCATCCATTCCTCCATTATCTGCCACATGAGTGTTCTGTTATGGAGTTAAACTCAAAGCAGTCTGCTCCTCAGATAAAGTCTTAAATTATTGTTTTTAATACTGTATATGGATGTTTCTGTTAAATGTTTCTGTTCAGTACCCTGAGATGACTTCTGTTGTGACTTGGCGCTACATAAATGAACTGATTGAATTGAAACATTTAACTGAATTGAATGTTCAGTCGTCAGGTTGCGGGAGCAGCAACTTGAACAGATCCAGACATCTCTGCCCACAGCTACTTCCTCCAGATCTTTTAGGCAGGTTCTAGGGAAGTGTAATAGAGCATCCCCTGGGAGTTTTCTTCATGTTGGACGTTCCTGGACGTCTCTAGGGAGGTGTCCAGGGAGCATCCTTACCAGATATTCAAACAACCTCAACTGGCTTCTCTCAATGTCAATGCTCTACTCCAAGTCTCTCCAGGATAACTGAACTTCTCACCCCATCTTTAAAGGAGAGTCCAGCAGCCCCACAGAAAATAAAAATCAACCACTTGTGTTCACAGTTTCATTCTTTTAGTCACTGCCCAGATGTTGTGACCATAGATGAGGGTAGGAACGTAGGCCGACAGGTAAACAGAGAGCTTTGCCTTACAGCTAAGATCCCTCTTCACCACAAGAGTCAGAGAGGTTTTATTGTCATTTCAGCTACTACGTACAAGTACATATTGAAACGAAACAGCGTTCCTCCCGGATCACGGTGCAACACAAAACATTATGTGCAAAAAATACAATACACAGTTCAGATAAGCAACAAAACAATAAATGCAAACAGACCTGTAATAAATGAAAAAGACATCTAAACTAATCTAAACATTCTAATCTAAACAAGTAATTAAGAGACAAGACTAGAGACACGTGTTGATTAGTACATGTGTAGGTGGTACATGAGTACATGAGAAACATGTTCTGACATGTGATAAGCAGTGTAAAGTTTGTCTATTTTTGTAGCAGCAGAAATAAAATCAGTGTGAAGGCCGGCGCAGAGCTCCGCGCTGGACCGAGCCCCGCGCCACGCGCGCGCGCTGCGCGTGGGGGGTTCACAGCAGAGCACAGCGTGAAGCAGCGTGTGGCTCCAACGTTTTCGCTCCAAATACTTCATGTCATTTGAGCAGAAGCAGGGCGGAGCGTTTAGCTACGGGACAAATTGAGGTCGCTGATTGGTCATTTGCTGACAGCCTACTGATTTGATTGACAGGTCGGGTCTGAGAACAAGTTCATTCATTCCTCCTCATCGGAGGAGGAAGTGAATGGTGACCGCTTCAAGCGATCACTTGACTTTTGGCAAAAAAACAAAAGAAAAGTCCAGATCAGCGATGAAGAAGAGGAATTTAATTCATTTGTGTGTCACACAAAACAGTCCGCCACGAGGGCAGTTTATGTGAGACACAGCACGCGCGTGAGCGGTCGTAAAATTTGAGCTTGGCGCGTTCGCGCGAGCGTTCAAAGGCTTGTGCAAGCGCAGCTCACACAGCGTGGCGCCGCGTGGCCTCGCGCTCGCGCTAGCGCGGAGCTATGCCTCGCCCTTGAGGTGCAAAAATGCAAAACAGGAGCATGTTGTCACGGTCAGCAGTCCCGCTGCCCCCTCCCATTGGCCTTGTCCCACACTCACTCCTTTCTGTTATGTTTTTGCCCCTTCTGTCCACTGTCCTGCCTTTAGTTTTCTTTATTCACCCCAGTAATGCCTGTCACCCTTCCTCAGCTCCTGTCTCCCTGCACCATGCCTCCTCTGCTCAGTCTACAATCAGCCCTCATCTAGTTTACCTGTTCACCTCTCCATGGTCTCTGCTATTGTTTTCAGCCCTGATTCCACTCATCTGTTCACCTGCTCTGCTGACCCCTCATCTGCTCCATCCTTCTGCCCCCTCATGCCATTGTTTGTTTTTCCCTACTGTGTTTTGCTTATCACCCATTTGTCATTGCTCACAGCCACCCTTGTCAGTCAACAATTCACGACACCCCCCTCAGCTCAGCAATCAGCCTTCATTCCTTGCACCTGTTCAGCTCTGTATTTAAACGCCTGCCATCCACCTCCAATCTGTCCGGTCATTGTTTCTGTTATCACAGCCAACACAGTCCTCCTCTGTTCCTGTTGTGCTTGAATCTACCCACCCTGTTTGCCTGCCTGCCTGATCACCATTTGTAAGTTTTTGCTGCCACGCCAGCCTTTTGTTTTGTGTTGTTTACAATAAATCATTTTGAGTTTAAAAAGAACTCCTGCTTCGTCCATCCTGCCTGCATTTGGGTTCAAACCCTAAGGATCATTACACATATAGCAAAAAATGTGCAAGTAAAGAAGTCACAAACAGTACAACACAGTAGTTGTGTGTATTTCTTTTTTTTTAATTCAACCTTTATTTAGACAGGTCAATCCCATTGAGCCTCAGGGACTCATTTACAATTTAGGTTGTGTGTGTGTCAGAGTCCATCATGAATGTGTCATAATCTATCATGTGTGTGTGTTCATTTTGTGTGTATGTGTCCATTTTGTGTGTGAGTGTGTGTGTCCATTTTGTGTGTGTGTGTGTGTCCATCTTGTATGTGTGTGTGTGTGTGTCCATCCTGTATGTGTGTGTCCGAGTCCATCCCGTATGTGTGTGTCCATCCTGTATGTGTGTGTCCATCCTGTATATGTGTGTCCGATTCCATCCTGAATATGTGTGTCCGAGTCCATCCTGTATGTGTGTGTCCGAGTCCATCCTGTATAAGTGTGTGTCCGAGTTCATCCTGTATGTGTGTTTCCAAGTCCATCCTGTATGTGTGTGTCCGAGTACATCCTGTATGTGTGTGTCTGAGTCCATCCTGTATGTGCGTGTCCGAGTCCATCCTGTATGTGTGTGTCCGAGTCCATCCTGTATGTGTGTGTCCGAGTCCATCCTGTATGTGTGTGTCCGAGTCCATCCTGTATGTGTGTGTCCGAGTCCATCCTGTATGTGTGTGTCTGAGTCCATCCTGTATGTGTGTGTCCGAGTTCATCCTGTATGTGTGTGTCCGAGTCCATCCTGTATGTGTGTGTCCGAGTTCATCCTGTATGTGTGTGTCCGAGTCCATCCTGTATGTGTGTGTCCGAGTCCATCCTGTATGTGTGTGTCCGAGTCCATCCTGTATGTGTGTGTCCGAGTTCATCCTGTATGTGTGTGTCCGAGTCCATCCTGTATGTGTGTGTCCGAGTCCATCCTGTATGTGTGTGTCCGAGTCCATCCTGTATGTGTGTGTCCGAGTCCATCCTGTATGTGTGTCTGAGTCCATCCTGTATGTGTGTGTCCGAGTCCATCCTGTATGTGTGTGTCCGAGTCCATCCTGTATGTGTGTGTCCGAGTTCATCCTGTATGTGTGTGTCCGAGTCCATCCTGTATGTGCGTATCCGAGTCCATCCTGTATGTGCATGTCCGAGTCCATCCTGTATGTGTGTGTCTGAGTTCATCCTGCATGTGTGTGTCCGAGTTCATCTTGTATGTGTGTGTCCGAGTCCATCCTGTATGTGTGTGTCCGAGTCCATCCTGTATGTGTGTGTCCGAGTCCATCCTGTATGTGTGTGTCCGAGTTCATCCTGTATGTGTGTGTCCGAGTCCATCCTGTATGTGTGTGTCCGAGTCCATCCTGTATGTGTGTGTCCGAGTCCATCCTGTATGTGTGTGTCCGAGTCCATCCTGTATGTGTGTGTCCGAGTCCATCCTGTATGTGTGTGTCCGAGTCCATCCTGTATGTGTGTGTCCGAGTCCATCCTGTATGTGTGTGTCCGAGTCCATCCTGTATGTGTGTGTCCGAGTCCATCCTGTATGTGTGTGTCCGAGTCCATCCTGTATGTGTGTGTCCGAGTCCATCCTGTATGTGTGTGTCCGAGTCCATCCTGTATGTGTGTGTCCGAGTCCATCCTGTATGTGTGTGTCCGAGTCCATCCTGTATGTGTGTGTCCGAGTCCATCCTGTATGTGCGTGTCCGAGTCCATCCTGTATGTGTATGTCAGAGTCCATCCTGTATGTGTGTGTGTGTGTGTCCATTTTGTGTGTCTGTCCATCCTGTATGTGTGTGTCCGAGTCCATCCTGTATGTGTCTGTCCATCCTGTATGTGTCTGTCCATCCTGTATGTGTGTGTCCATCCTGCATGTGTGTGTCCGAGTCCACCCTGTATGTGTGTGTATTCGAGTCCATCCTGTATGTGTGTGTGTCCGAGTCCATCCTGTATGTGCGTGTCTGAGTCCATCCTGTATGTGTGTGTGTGTCCGAGTCCATCCTGTATGTGTGTGTCCGAGTCCATCCTGTATGTGTGTGTCCGAGTCCATCCTGTATGTGTGTGTCCGAGTCCATCCTGTATGTGTGTGTCCGAGTCCATCCTGTATGTGTGTGTCCGAGTCCATCCTGTATGTGTGTGTCCGAGTCCATCCTGTTTGTGTGTGTCCGAGTCCATCCTGTATGTGCGTGTCTGAGTCCATCCTGTATGTGTATGTCAGAGTCCATCCTGTATGTGTGTGTGTGTGTGTCCATTTTGTGTGTCTGTCCATCCTGTATGTGTGTGTCCGAGTCCATCCTGTATGTGTCTGTCCATCCTGTATGTGTCTGTCCATCCTGTATGTGTGTGTCCATCCTTCATGTGTGTGTCCGAGTCCACCCTGTACGTATGTGCGTGTCCATCCTGTATGTGTCTGTCCATCCTGTATGTGTGTGTCCATCCTGTATATGTGTGTCCGAGTCCATCCTGTATTTGTGTGTATCCGAGTCCATCCTGTATGTGTGTGTTCGAGTTCATCCTGTATGTGTGTGTCCATCCTGTATGTGTGTGTCTATCCTGTATGTGTGTGTCCGAGTCCATCCTGTATGTGCATGTCCATCCTGTATGTGTCTGTCCATCCTGTATGTGTGTGTCCATCCTGTATATGTGTGTCCGAGTCCATCCTGTATTTGTGTGTGTCCGAGTCCATCCTGTATGTGTGTGTCGGAGTCCATCCTGTATGTGTGTGTTCGAGTCCATCCTGTATGTGTGTGTCCATCCTGTATGTGTGTGTCCATCCTGTATGTGTGTGTCCGAGTCCATCCTGTATGTGCGTATACATCCTGTATGTGTCTGTCCATCCTGTATGTGTGTGTCCATCCTGTATATGTGTGTCCGAGTCCATCCTGTATATGTGTGTCCGAGTCCATCCTTTATATGTGTCCGAGTCCATCCTGTATGTGTGTGTCTGAGTCCATCCTGTATGTGTGTGTCCGAGTCCATCCTGTATGTGTGTGTCCGAGTCCATCCTGTATGTGTGTCTGAGTCCATGTATGTGTGTGTCTGAGTCCATCCTGTATGTGTGTGTCTGAGTCCATCATGTGGACTTCAGGTCTCTCTTGTAAATGAGTCCTCGAGGCTCAGTGGGATTAACCTGTATAAATAAAGGTTGAATGAATGTGTGTGTCAAAGTTTAGAGTTGAGGAGTCTGATGGTTTGTGGAATGAAGCTGTTACACAGTCTGGCTGTGTTGGTCTGAATGCTGCAGTACCTTCTCCAAGATGGCAGTAGAGTAAATAGTCCATGTGTTGGGTGAGACGGGTCCTCCACAATGCTTAGGGTTTTCTGGATGCAGCAGTTGTTGCAAATGTCCATGAGAGATGGAAGAGAGACCCCAATGATCTTTGCAGCTGTCTTCACAATTCGCTGGAGAGTTTTGGGATATGATGCAGTACAATTCCCAAACCAGACAGTGATACAGCTGCTCAGGATGCTCTCGATGGTTCCTTTGTAGACGGTGGTGAGGATGGAAGGTGGCAAATGAGCTTTCTTCGGTCTCCTCAGAAAGTAGAGACACTGCTGAGCTTTTTGGGCAATGGCACTGGAGTGAAGGGTCCAGATGATATCTTCAGCCAGGTGAACAAACACCAAGGAATTTAGTGTTATTGATTATCCCCACAGAGGACCTGTCCATATTCAGTGAGGAGTGGCCCCTTGGTGTTTGTCTAAAGTCAATGACCATCTCTTTTGTTCTGTCAACATTCAGAGACAAGTTGTTAACGTTGCACCAGTCCGTTAACCGTTGCATCACCTCTCTGCATGCTAACTCATTATTGCTGATAAGTCCCAAAACAGTTGTTTCATCTGCAAACTTCACAATGGAATTTGAGAAGCATTGCTGTAGAGTCATGAGTAAGCAGAGTAACAGCAGTGGGCTGAGCACACAGCCCTTGAAAGCTCCGGTGGTCAGTGTGGTGGTAATGGAGGTGTTCTTTCCGATTCAGATGGATTGAAGTCTCACAGTCATGAAGTCCAGGATCCAGTTGCAGAGAGAGGTGATCAGGCTCAATGCACACAGCTTTCCAGTCAGATGCTGAGGAATGAAGGTGTCAAATGCTGAGCTAAACTCTATGAACAGCATCTTAACGTGTTTTTTTTCTGTCCAAATGTGTGGAAGCCAGGTGAAGTGTGGTGGCTATGGCATCATCCATTGAGCGGTTAGGATGGTACACAAACTGCAGTGGGTTCATGGTGGGAGGAAGCAAGGTCTTGATGTGTTATGATGAATCTCTCGAAGCGCTTCATGGAGATAGGAGTGAGTACTATGGGACAATAGTTGTTGAAGCAGGACACTGTCAATTTCTTCGGCACAGGAATGATGGTGGTCATCTTGAAGCATGTTGGAATGATGATGTTGCTCAAGGAGATCATGTAGATGTCTGTGAGAACACCTGCCAGCTGGTCTGCACTTTCTCTGAGTACAGGTACTCTGACAGGAATGTTATCTGGTCCGGCAGCTTTCTGTGGGTTGACTCTGGGTAGAGTTTTCCTCACATCCACTGTGGTACGATGATGCACCTGGTTGTCGCAAGGGCAGGTGGTCTTCCTTGCCACCTGTAGGGTTTCTGGGGTCTGGTCCTGTCTCTTTTGTGTTTCCTCGTGTTTACCAGTCAACTCTCAGTGTTCCTCCTCCCTGTGTTCCAGCTCTGTCTCACCTGTGTGAAAGACAATCACTCACAGGTGCCTGTCATTTCACCTTAGTGTCTACTTATATTCAGCTCCTTGGTGCCTTATCAGTGTATCTGGATTGTTATACAAATGGTTTTATGATTTCAATTCAATTCCATTCAGTTTATTTATATAGCACCAACTCACAACAAAAGTAATTTCAGGGCACTGAACAGAAACATTCACATATAATAATAAAATATTTAAACTATTTATCTGAAGAGCAGACTGCTTTGAGTTTAACTCTATCACAGAACTCTCATCTTGAGCAAGCATGAAGGTGACAGTGGAAAGGAAAAACTCCCTCATGAAGAAGAAACCTTTAGCAGAACCAGACTCAGGACATGGGATATGCTTCGACCGGCTGGGTTTGAGAGGAACATATACACAATGGCAGGTCAAGAATCACATGCTAAGATAGGAATAGTATCAAATGAAAACTATTCAATTTTAGCAAATCATTTAAGGAAATGAGGTCAATTTGTCCTCCAGTCGTCTAAGCTTAAGAAAGCATAACAAGTCAACCCTAAGTATAGGATTTATCAAAAAGGAAAGTCTTAAACCCAGTCTCAAAACTGGACAATGTGTCAGCTTTATGGACATTATCTGGAAGTTGGTTCCACAAGAGAGGAGCCTGGTAACGGAAGTATCTTCCTTCCATACTCTTTTGGAAACTCTAAGAACCGCGAGATAGCTTGTAATCTGAGAGTGAATTGCTCTGTTAGGAAAATATGGAACAACAAGAGTTTGAATATAAGATGGAGCTAGGTTGTTGAGAACTTTTTAGGTTACAGGTAAGATTTTGAATTCAATTCTGGACTTGACAGGGAGCCAGTGGAGAGAAGCTAAAACTGGAGAGATATGATCTCTCCTACTAACTCCAGATAAGACTCTGGCAGCAACATTTAGGATTAAATTAAGACTTTTTAAAGAAGTATTTGGACACAGATAATAAACCATTGCAATAGTCAGTCTAGATGTGACAAATACATGAACCAGTTTTTCCACGTCATTTGTAGATAAGATGTTTCTAACTTGAGCAATGCCTCTTAGCCATCCTTTGAGGGGGGTTCAGGCAGACATCTGTCATCTATCCTTCATGGTGTTGTGCTCTATCTTCCATCCTATCATAGTGAGTAAGCTGTCCTGTCAGAATTGATTTTGTTTTTGTAAATACATTTATGTTAAAACATTTATCTCTAGTCTGCTGTCAGCTTCCTGCATGTGGGTTTAACCCTGCAGTTGACAGATTATGAAAGCCACTGTGTAGTTCTGCACCTTGAATTGAGCATAGAGGTCATTCAGCACATCTGGAAGGGAGGCATTACTGTCACAGGCAGGTGGTGTAGTCCTGTAGTTGGTCATGGCCTGGATGCCCTGCCACATATGCCGTGAATCCCTGCTGTTCTGGGAAGGGAAGGGAAGTCTGAGATTGTCATCCTTATATGTTCCCATCCCATACAATGGCAACATTAATTCTCGACATTTAACCCATCACATGTGAGATACACTGAGGTGGAAAAGTGGGTAGCTACGTAAGCACCCGGGGTGGAATTGGGGATTAGATGTCTTGATCAGAGACACCATGACATGTGGGAGTGGCTGGGAGTCGAACCGTGACTTTCTGGTCCCTAGTCAGCTGCAGTACCTCTACCCCATCTCGGCCCCTGGAAGTGGCCAGGAATATTCTGGCCGTGTTCGCGCTTTGCTTCTCGGATTCTCCGGGACAGCTTGGCCCTCGCTGTTTTCAGAGTTGAATGGTCACCTGCTTTGAAATCGGAGTCTCTGGCTCTCAGCAGTGCATGCACCACAATGGGCACAGTGTACGCAACACTGGAGAAGCTGCACCAATCTGTCAGTCAGTCTCATTTATTCTTCTCAGTCATGAACAAAATGTTGAGAATAATAATAATAATAATGAATTTAATTTATGACGCACTTTTCATTAGTGAAAATCTCCAAGTGCTACACACATTCATACACCGGTAGCGGCAGACTACCATGCAAGGTGCTTTCCAGTCCTACCGGGAGCAACTCAGGGTTAAGTGTCTTGCCCAAGGACACAACGACACATGGTGTGGGGAACCGGGATTCGAACCGCCAACCTTCCGATCGGGGGACGACTGCCATTACCACTACACCACGGCCGCGAGAAATGATGCAGTTAAAGACATTTTGGGTGAAATCTTCAAAATTACTTTATGTGTGATATCATATGATACTGTAGGATATTGAACATTGTATTAGTGTTCAAAATACATGCTTTGAATGATTCTCAGTCACTACCACAGCAAACTGAAGCTCAATATAAAGGTAACTGAGTTATATTTGTGACCAAGGTTGATTAGCTGTGTCAGCCATCTTTAATTAGTTTAAAAACAATGTTGTGCACCTTTTGCCTTTCAGCATTCATTGGGTGGATTGGTGGTTAGAATGAAAACAGTTTGCAAGAATTTTGTAGGTTAAAAATCTTGCCTGGTCGTTACTAGGTGGAGACTGCTTGTTCTTTCTGGCATGTTTAGATTTTTTTTCATGTTCTTCATGTTCCTACGATGAACTAAAACCATGCTAGGTTCGTTGGTAACCCAAAATTGTCCATAAGTATGGGAAAGAGTTCGAATGGTTGTTGGTCTTGTTTGTCTCTGTGTCCTGGTGATGGACTGGAGACCAGTCCAGGGTGTCCCCTGCAGGGGAGAGAGCTGTGGATGAGTGGTTAGAGCAGTCACCCTCCAATGCCAGAGATGGGGGTTTGATTCCACCAGCAGTCACTGTGAAATGTCACATCATGCTGATGCTGATCTGTTTTCTTGTTGCTGTGTTCATCTGTGACCATCTGCTCATAAAGACTCATGTTCGTGCTGCTGTTTGTAATGACGTTTTTCTATTACTCTAGGGCTTAGTGTATTTCTAGTTGGATGTTTTTCTTAGTTCATATCCTAGATGTTATTACTGTTTTTCTCTTACATTTTGTTGTTGGATGTAACTGGGACCCTGCGTACATAATCTCATTTCATCACATGTACCACATGCGGTGCAAATGACAATAAAGACTCTCTGACTGACTCAGTCACATGCTGAAGTGTCCCTGGGCAAGACACTGAACCCTCATTGCCTCCGATGTGTGTCCCATTGATGTATGAATGTGATCAAGCACTGATTATTCTTTGTATAGATATGGTAAATGGTAAATGGAGCTTACTTATACATTATAGCGCTTTCCAGCCCCCTATGAGGGGCCCCAAAGCACTTCACAGTACCAGCCATCCACCCATTCATACACACATTCATACACTGGTAGCGGTAGACTGCCATGCAAGGTGCCAACCAGTCCTACCGGGAGCAACTCGGGGTTAAGTGTCTTGCCCAGGGACACAACGAGGTATGCAGTGACCGGGGATCGAACCCCGGACCTTCCGGTCCTGAGTCGGCTGCTCTGTCTCTACACCATCTCGGCCCGGTCTAGATATAGTAGAGTGTTGCACGAATGGGTAAATGAGGACACAGATTGAGTTGTAAAGTGCTTTGAGTATCTTGATTAGATAGAAAGGTGCTAAATAAGTACAGTTCATTTACCATTTACCATTCTCAAACAATGACTGATGGAAATGGCCCCATATCCCTGTGACCCTGCATGGAAAAGTGGTTAAAGAAACAAATGGTTGGATACATATTATGTGTTTGCCTAAAAACACAAGTGGGACCTGTTGTGGTTTTACTATAGTTATATACAAGCAGCATTCAAAGATACACAGACATGGAGACACTTTATTGCCTTCCTTTTGCCTGTCATCATTGGGTGATAACATTTACAGATATTTTGTGAATTTTTATAAGTGCAGCTTCTCATGCTTGTCTGAGCTTGTCCCTTAAAACAAACCAGAATCTCCAGATTTCTCCAAGTCCCTCTGTGTGTGTGTAACCTCATGTTTGCATTGAGTGCCTTTAATCTCAATCTGCAATAAAAATGTCATTCTACATCACACACCCACAAATACTTGAGGCGCCCACCTCCTTCCTTAATTCTGTCTTTCTTGCTCTGCAGTTAACAGACTGTTGCATTTTGCATGGCTTGGAGTCTATTTGGACACTTGAGGTCTCCAGCGATGATTGATGATCTTGTAATTTGTGCTCCTGTACAGTACTGGCTAGATGAGCAGCTCCAAGTCAAGGTCCGAGCGTGCAGGATCTGAGTCTTCTTTCTTCTTTTTAGGAGGAAAGGAAACTAAATATAGGAGCGCTCCTCTACCTCTGTGACACACAAAGGTCCTCTCATAAGCCTACCATACATACATGTCAATATGCTGGTGAAGATTCTCAGTCGTCCAGGACATGATAAAATCAGAAACAAGCGCTCAATACAAAAAACAACTGGACTTTATTTGTTGCAGAAAACGTTTCACCCTTCATCCGAAGGGCTTTTTCAATTGAAAAAGACCTATTATTGTTCTTTCCTTTATCGTAGACATTTTGCAATCCATCTTCTTGTCTAGATTTTGGGCTATTTTAGCCAATCATGTTGCAAAAAGTGTGACTCATTCAGAAGATGAGTGCTGTTTTTTTTTACTTTTACCTATTTAAAAACATTTAACTTTGCTTAACTTTGCTCCATTTTGTCTTTATATTATATATATATTTTTTATCATTTAACTTTTAATTTAATTTATTTAGGTTAGCTTTTTGCTATGTTTAGCTTGTATCTATCTGCTTTTAAGCTGTTGTGTTGCTACATTTGGATATTATTTTTCTACTTTTAATTTCTAGTTAGCTTTTAGCTACTTTTATGTTTTATTTAGCCTTTAGATAATTTTTGCTAGTATTTTGATAGTTTAGCTTTTAGTTAGCCTTTATTTGATTTCAGCTACCATTTACCTCTTTAGTTGCTGTGTTGTTACTTTTGGATATCAGTTTACTACGGTACTTTTAGCTTTTCACTAGCCTTTAGCCATTTTATATTTTAGCCATCCTTTTGATCAGTTTCACTATATTTTTCTACTATAGCTTTTAGCCAATATTTTGCTACATTAGTTGTAATTTTTTGACTTTTAACACATAAGTAGCCCTTGGTCTACTTTCAGCATTTTGTTACTTTTAGTTTTTAGCCACAGTTTTGATACGTTTGACTTTTAGCTATATTTTATTTTTGCTTTGAGCCAATGCACTGCATTTTATTTTATTTTAACGACTCAGTATCAGCTTCTTCAGCTGATGCCCCACTGTTATTACAGAAAACGCAGTTTCTTTAGATCAAATGTTTCTTTAGTTCAAATGTTTTGTATCTTTCTTCCCTTTCTTTGTGTTAAAATGCTGAATCTGGTCTCAACAAGAAGAAGCAAACAAAGCCTTTTATCACAGTAATAAAGTGAACAAAACAGCCACTGTTACACCTCAAACTGACATTTTTACTAAATGTCTGAGGATGTGACGACTGCTTCTTACACAGTAGCTTTAACACAAACATATATTTTACAGATTATACAGCACAGATGGCATTAGTTGAAACTACTTGGCAGCATGAAAGAAAGTGGAAGCAGCGCCTCACGCTTGGTGTTGAGCTGACGGTAACAGCTCCGCTGTTTGGACATGTTGAGACAAACAGGGTAAACAGTGACGTTCGTCTCTCACAGAGTCGTGTTTAAAGAAGAGAGGAGCCATGGTTGTTTCACAACACGCTGCCAAGACTGCAGACCTTTCAGAGTACAAGAGGCAGGGGAGGAAAAACTGTTTGTTATTATTGGAGGGATATATTTGTTAAAAAATGTAACTTTAATAATGCACTAAATGTATATAAATAGTCTGGTAATAGGTATTTTCAAGTTTTCCACATCAATAAAGGTGCAGGAAGGTTCATTGATTGTTTGTTTGATCCTTGCTACTGATCAGAAGCTAAAGTGCTACATTTGTCTTTGAGTTCATCCGCCTCTCTGTTAGCAAAATATCTCATGAACTATTGGACTTTTTGTATTACTCAGAAAGTAATCATTGGATGCACATCTGCAACTGGTTAATCTTTCTGAGTCAATCTGATTCATCGGGGCTGCTGCAGCTACTTATAAATGTTGCAGATATTTTCACAGATATTGAATTAAAATATGACGTGGTAGTAGCTGAGAGTCATCCCCAACACATACTGTAATAGACCCTGTGAGAACTTTGTATGAGACTGTCATACAAGGGAGGAGAAATGTTTTCATTTTTTTTCTGTATCTCTTATTTTTACAAAACAGATCTGAATAAGGGTTAAAAGTGTTTTATGATGGGAAAAACTAGGAAACTTAAATATATTGTTGGTTTAAAAAGCTGACACATTTTGACTGCATTAACTTAACAATGTTGGTCCTTCGTATGTAAAAGAAATGGGTGTTTGGTGATATAATGTGTTTAATTAAAATGACGTATCACAGCAAGAAATAAACACCAGATTTCGTTAACTGAATTATGTCCACCTGTTTTATTAAACATATTGTTTAAATGTAGCAAGTGGTACTGATATACTGCATATCTGAGGGATTTAAAGTGAATGTTTTGTATTTTTCCAGACTAGAGCTGAACAGGGAATGTACTATATATAAACCTTAATGTTTTTGGTACAATGGTCAGGAGTTACTCTGTGTATAAGAACAGAATACTTTTTTTTCCCCTAGGCAGCGATTTATCCTGGTGAGAGGAGGGAGATTTTTTTAGTCCACCACCATGTGCAATGGCAGAGCCAGGGGGTTGCCAATATTGGCTTTGGCCATGATAGATTAATCTTTGGCCACGCCACAGGTAAAAATCCCAAATGCACAAACAGTGTCCTCAAATGATGGAGGGAGCAATTTTATCCGGGACGAGATGCAACAGCGATGCCAGGGGTTAACCAATGTTGGCGTGGCCACCGGCCACCCCAACATTATTTTTCAAGTTATCTTACTCACAAGATGGATGGACATTTATAACAGCAGCCACCTTGGATTTTGTCCTGGGATAATGTGTATGAATAAAAGTTGAATGAATGGAAACCATTTTTTCTAAAGGAACATTTGTTAAGCTTAGATACAGCCACACAACAAAATACAAGTCGAGTCAAGTTATCATGCTCACAACACGCACAAACGGAGGGATGCACGGAGGGTATTTCCAATCCTGCCTCTTCATTTTGTTGATAGGGAACAAAAATACGAACTCAGCACTCCCTCTTCGTAAAAGTTAACACAGATGAGTGCACTTGACCCAAGTCTTTGACCTGCAAACTTCACAACTTCCTCATGCTCAGTAGGACCATGTAACATTTTTTTACAGCTTCCCAGGTTGAACTTAATATATTATGATCCAGCTCCTCTAAGGGCCAGTTTACACGGCGCATATTTTGAGTGTAACTGCTACTTTCTCTTTGCGACTTTGCTTATCACCTACACGACGCTGCTGGCCCCCCTCTTTGACTCCGATACTTTTCTGATCCTGCTCTCAAGGTGGAAGTTTTTCGCTGACCCCCCGCTGATAATGTAAACATCTCCCGTGGAGCTTGTGTCAACCACATGCGCGCAGCCCGCATGCGCGGACAGTCTGACATTTCACGTGTCACGCTGCAAAATATAAACCCTTTTACACCTAAGCCTCAAATTTCCGCCTGGCAATTTTTACTTGTTTTTCACTAGAAAATATGAAGAAAATGTTCTATGGACAAGTGCTTCAGCACATTTGTTCAGAATATTTAGATCTTTCAATATCTGGCATTATTTTACATTATACTTGTTAAAAAACAACTATTAAACTGTTTAACATCAAGAAAAAACAATAAGCGAAATTAGATTTTAGAGATTTTATGCAAATAAAACACTGCATTTGAACATGCAGTACAGATTTTGCATCATAAATTAACAATTTCAACACTATAGAACATATTTACAATGTTTTTTTTATTCTCACTTATTTTTACAAATAAGAAACAGACTAACAATTCAAATTATTTACAGGCGAATTTCCCCTCCCTACATTTTCTCATTATCTTCTACACAAACAAAGTACAAACTGATGAATAGTATATGTTATAGACTTGATATACTATTCCAAAAACAAAATAAAATATAAAAAATGAAATAAAACTATATCCTATTATATGTACCCAGTATAAAACAATTATCCACCAAATAACAGCCCTCATTCATTCAGAAATAAAATTCAAAAAGTTATTAGATTGTTAGATCAAATGTTTTTTCAGCTTTTTCTTCAGAAGAACAAAAAGAAACTTCTCCAAATTCAAATCATCCAGGAATCTCTTTATTGTCTTTTTATTCCTTGATTTGACATAGTTTTATCTGAATCTCTGCTCTGCTGCGCATGTTTTTCCTGCTCAAGCTGCACTCTGTTCGTGCTGAAGACAAAGGACTCGCTTTCCAGCTCACGGAGGGTGACTACCGTAACTGTAGCAAAAAGAGCCTAAAAGCGCACTTTTTTTTCTTTCAGACACCGTTTGAATTTTTCTGATAGCACAAACGGTTGCAGAGTTACGGTAATCTAAAAATAGTTTGGAAAACGTGTGGAAAAAGTGTCTGTAGAGACACCGGCGTTTTAATAGGGTTAATAATAAGGAAGAGGTTGATGTGTGCTGCTTTCTCCTGCTTGGTGATCAGAAACACATTTATTGGAATATCTACTCTATACAGGTAGTCCTCGACTTACGACGGCCTCGACTTACGATGTTTCGCGATTACGAACGCCCTCCCATTGAAAAGCATTGTTCGAGTTATGCTGTTTATGCGCCTTTACACCAAAAAATACAGTACCGAAACTCACTGGAGGCCAGCGGAAATTCACAGGAGGTTTACAGGAGGGAGGGGGGAGAGGTAGCTTGACGCAGTTAGTGGAAATTTACTACAGAGACCTCCTGTTTGGACAGGCAGACTGGAGCAGAGGTAACTAACTCTGAGCTCTGCTACAGGAGTCAACATGCTAACAGACCTTGCTGTAAACATTCTGGACCGCGTGAACTACAGGTAGCCTCAGATGTTGGAGGGACACCGAGTTAACATGCTAACAGGCGGAGGAATGGCTTCGCAGCCTCAGATGTTGGAGGGACACCGAGCTAACATGCTAACAGGCGGAGCAACGGCTTCACCAGCTCCCAGTAGGTTATTAACTTTTTTTCCCCCTTCATTATGGCTCCTAATGTATGGAGCTAACATGCTAACAGGCCTTACTGTAAACAGTCTGGACCGCGCAGACTACAGGCAGCCTCAGATGTTGGAAGGACACCAAGCTAACATGCTAACAGGCGGAGGAATGGCTTCACCAGCTCCCAGTAGGTTATTGGCTGTGTCTCAATTCAGGGGCTGGGTCCTCATGAGTGCGCATTTGTCGGCCGCATACGTCATTGCCCCGCACGGAGGACTGTCCCAATTCGAAGACTCCTTCTCATGCGGCCGAGGAATGCGGCCTACTTCCTGTTGAAATCCGAGGATGCATCCGTGGATCCTTCAAGACGGAGGCTATCCCAGAATTCGTAGCGCCAGCAGAGATTTCGCGGGGGGGTGGGACTTTCTGCGTGCAGGGGCGGGACTGCTGCGTGTTGTTGAGTCATCAGCTCGTTCTAACAACAACCTCAGCGCGAATTATATCTCATTAAAATTTAACTACAGAAACGACTAAAAAAAATTTGTTAGCTGAATATATATTAGTGTTTCTGAGTTTACTGTTTGTTGATGGTCCTCCTTGATCATGTGAGCAGCTGGTTTCAGGCTGTCATCAGCCAACTGGTTGTGTAACACTGTGAGAGGGTGCTATTTATAAGACTGAGCTGAACCCAGCACCTCAGACTGAGGAAGTCTTTCGGACGAAAGACGAAACGTTTCTACAATTTTTTGCTTTGTTTTGTTTTTTTGTTTGTTTTTTTTGAATGTCCAGAGGACCAGACTTAGCTTTTTTAGATTTTTCTACCTGGATTATTGAGCATGCATCAGGGTACTCATTAAATCTCATTAAAATGTAACTACAGAAACGACAAAAAAAAAATTTGTTAGTTGAATATATATTAGTGTTTCTGAGTTTACTGTTTGTTAAGAACTGATTACAAATCAGCTTATTTTACACGTGTGTAGCAAGGATTTTCTGAGGGGCGATCGGTTAAAACATAGAGTGGACCTGCAAAACGCAAGTTGTCCAGTAGCTCAATTGGTTAATCATTGGGTTAGCGCGCAGACACTTTTCTCGAAGCTGGTTCGAATCTCACTCGATTCGGTTAAAACTTATTTTACGTTTGTCTTTTATTGGATAAAAAAATGAGGACTGAGATTAAAAAGGAGTTTGTGAAACTCCTTTTTTTATCCAATAAAAGACAAACGTAAAATAAGTTTTAACCGAACCGAGTGAGATTCGAACCAGCTTCGAGAAAAGTATCTGCACGCCAACCCAATGCTTAACCAATTGAGCTACAGAGCAACTTGCATTTTGCAGGTCCACTCTATCTTTTAACCAATCGCCCCTCAGAAAATCCTTCTTACGCACGTGTAAAATAAGCTGATTTATAATCAGTTCAGAAACACTAATATATATGCATGTATTCGGCTAATATTTTTTAGCTGCGTCCCTTCTCTTTCCACACACACCACCAAGCGCGCACACAAGAACTTCCCACCCACTTCAAGAGAATGCCCCACCCACTTCAAGGCCGGCAAACCTGAAGGCTAGACCGTTCCATTTCAGCAGTTTCGTCCAGCCCACCCGGCCTTGTGAGTGCGTGGCCTACTCGGCCCAGCTAGGACCCAGCCCCGAATTGAGACACAGCCATTAACTCTTTTTTTCCCCCTTCATTATGGTTTCTAATGTATGGAGCTAACATGCTAACAGACCTTACTGTAAACAGTCTGGACCGCGCAAACTACAGGCAGCCTCAGATGTTGGAGGGACACCAAGCTAACATGCTAACAGGCAGAGGAACGGCTTCACCAGCATACCAGTAGGCCATTAACTCTTTTTCCCCTTCATTATGGCTCCGAATGTATGTGGTTTTTTGATAATTATGTAGGGTAATGTGTTAAGTGCTTGGTAAAAATACAGTACTGTACTGTAGGCTACGTATGAGGTGCCGTTTGGATGTATTTTCCGACACGTCGATTTTCGAGTTACGAACAGGCGTAGGAACGGAACTCGTTCGTAAGTCAGGGACTACCTGTACTTGTGTGACGCTGATGTTTTGACTCTGTACAGTAAAGTTTTACTAATTTGCCTCTGTTTGAGCCTAAAATAAAACTAAAATACCATTTAAAAAATAAATATCTTTAACTCCTTGGAGGTGTACATGTCTGCTATTGAGTGTTAAATGAACATCGATTTTTACGAGTAGAAGTTACAACCGTTTTGGTCAAGTTTAAAAAATGTATCGGATAAAAAAAGGATTCAGTATTTGCTCGTTAACAGGGCATCAAATGATAAAAATGGATCACCAGGACAGATTGAACTCTCTAACAAGGAGGTATAAGTTATATTTATTTTTCAGGGGGCTGCGGTCTTGTGATCCTGAAAGGGCAAGTTTGAGCCTAGGTTGAGTCAGGAAGGTCAACTGGTGTAAAACAATTACCAAATCTTTTGTAAAAGTGAACAGCAGAACAAAAAACATTTTAACTTTAAGAAACATGTCAAGCTGCATCATCTCTGTATTGAGCATGCATCAGAGTATCATCTCTTAGAATTAATCCATTCTTAAATTTAGCAAAGTTAAGTCGGGTCTTCTGGATGGAAGCAAGTGATTAATATTTTTTCAATTTTTATATATTTTTTATATTTATATTTATATAAATGTTTTTATTTGTAAGTATTTTTTTACATTTAATTTTTTATATATTTATAAATTAATATTTTTTTATTTGTTTTATTATTATATATTTTTTATATTGTTATTTTATTATTTATTTTTTAACGTTTTGCATCCACCTGACCTGACTTAACTCTGTTAGCTTTTTCTACCTGGATTATCCAGCATGCATCAGGATACATTATATATCGGTAACAAATAAATCAGTTTGGTTCTGGTATCCAGCAGGTTTGCACCCCCTGAATTCCTCGTGTACAGCTCCCTTTGGGTCCCCGGGTCTTAATGGTTGGGCTTAATTTCCCAGTTGGCCTTTGGGACCCCCAGTGGAGGAGCTGTTTTTCCATGAGCTGTCAGTGACCTTTAATGACACAAGCTGTTAGAATCTGAGAGCAGGAACGTGACTGAGACAAGAAATGAAAAATTGTTGTTCTAAATGTAAATTTGAGTGTTTTTTTTTTTACACATTATGCTCAGTGTTCATGCTAATATTTGATGGGGTATTTGTATATGACATTCCAATGCAAATTTAATTAACATAAATTACCATATTAAATTAGCATTTCTTGCTGGAATGGCCTTTGCCCAGGGCATGTTAAACCATAACCTGTGTGATCTGTAGAGCAGAGTTTATGATGGTTGTTTGTGTTTTGGGGTTTAAGAGCCTTGCTCGAGGGCTCAGAGTGGGGTATATGAAGGTGGAGGCAGGTGTGGTTGCTTCACCATTCCCACCCAGATATTGATGTAATGGTCAGAGGAATTGAACTGGCGACCTCCGGATCACAAGTTACAAGCTCGCCTTCTGTAACCTTTGAACCCCCCCAAAAAACATTTTATATAATATCTATAATACTTTACAGTATTATCATCCCCTCCCAATATCGGGATCAGCTTTCGCCAATATCAATACTGGGAGGGGAAGGCTAATGCTGATAACCGATAAAATGGCTAAAACTTTTGGAGCTTTGTCCACCCTCAAGATTCGAAGTAAACAGCTTGTTTATTTAGCGCAGCTGTTAGCAACCATGAAGCTAAGCTAATCAGAGCCACGCAATACGTAGTCCCACGCAAGGTTTACAAGTGGCACACTGGTCATAAAAATAGGCTTTTTAATGTACATTCACATTTTCTATCCTCCACTATTCACTGTAAAGTTATCAAGTGTGTTACATAAATATAAATTAAACAAATAAATGTCCTTCTCTGTTCATTGTTTAAACAGTCATGTATGGTGAAGGTCTAATTAGGATTTAAGGCAGCAGCATTTTTTTTCTTTGCAGAGCAGATTTCAGACAATGCAGTTCTTTGAGGACAACAAAGATAATATTAACACCAATATATATTTACTGATACATTAGATTTATTGTTCTGGATAAAGTTTTACAAGGCAATAGCCTCCGCTAGGTTATCTAAATGTTAGCTTGCTAACTCGAAAGGCATGTCGCTAATGACAAGCGGGTTGGAGGATTGAAGATAATTTATTATTGTTGATTTATTCTATAGATCAGTTAAAATAAACTTGCCATGCTCTGTTACGCAAAATAATGCTATACAGTATTGCTCTCTTCTTAGGCTGTGCTGAAAGTGAAACTTAAGTGAATGGCAATAACTTGAAAGTAGTCTTCATGCGCATTCTGCTGGTTACGTTGTACAATTACAGCTGGTTCCCAGCATTTTAGGGGTGAAAATTAGAAGTATTTATATCGGCGCATAATGGGACAGTTATCACCGATACGAAAATATCCCCAAACACCTACCGTATTTTTCTTTGTATAAGTCCGTTTTTTGTGTG